>JAZHYW010046473.1:0-117652 GCA_037355805.1 Ixodes ricinus
TGCTACTAAATTGATAATAATCATGTTTTAGCTATTCCTTTTCTTCGGTTTAGAGCCACGAAACTAAAATATTACATCAGATAGCTTGTATCCAGAACTCCGGCCCCGACGAAAATAATTGTCTTTCGTCAGGCGCTACTTATGTTTTCCGTTGAAATATTCTGCGTAAAAATTATCTGAGGGAACCCCTATTGTTACGCGGAAAAGAAAACAGTGCTAGGTTTGGACTTGCTGACTAAAGCATTACAGAAAAGAAAAATGCATTGTTTATTTCATACGCGAAAAACCACATCCCTTACGTTGGTAGGTCACGGTTCAATGGTTACATCAGTGTCTATGATTCAAGGTTACTTACCGCGAGTTGTAGAAGTATTGGCGCTTAAAACGTACCTTTTGCAATTGACTGCATTTGTAATATAAATTACGACAAAATGTCAGTATTAGCAAGACGTCAGGGATTCATTTCCTGTTCATAGATCTATCTTTCTATTAAACAAGTTAACTGCAATATCTCTATTCGCCTCTCTAGCTCGTCGCTCGCCCTCTCGCGGCCAAAGCGGGAAGCGCTTTAGCGAGTCTGCCCCGGTTCCCCTGCTCAACAACCGCATAGAAACTGCTCCCAATGGGAAGTATTCGCAGGCGGCTATAGCTATGTGCACGACTGCTGAGCGCGTGCTGATGGCGAGCTTCCGCAGTTCTTTTGCAACGTGCATTCCACACCATCTTGGTTGCCGGTCTTAGCAACTTATTAATGAGAGTTCGTTCTGAGCATGCGCTCTAAACAGCACTCACAAATATGGCGTCAAGAGAATAGCTCCCTATACAAGACGGTGTTATGTTTGTCCCCCTTCTCTGTGTCTCCTCGTCTCGGGGATTTTCAGAATGATCCTCCCAACTGTATTCTCGGAACAAAACAGCTGGCGAACAACTGTTTTTGAATAAAAACAGCATTCTATTTGTTGTTGTGTGTCTTTGTTGCTGGCGCAAGACATTTATTTTTATTGTAAAATTATTCTTTATTTTATATAGATGTAATATATCTGTCGAAACTATCACACAAGTAGTTTCGCCAAAACAATTAAAACAATAACACAAAAAACTGGAAAAAAAAATGGCTTCGCAGTAAATTTATTGACTTCTGTTGACGTCAATGTGCAAACTAAAAGTCATAATTAGTAGCCTTGTTACCTAACAATCCCTGACTAACATTTTCAGATATTCGTATTAGCCGGAACATCTTGAGCAAATATTAGTCGATCGTGCTCAAAAAGTTCCATTGCTATTAAAATTTAGATGACCAAATCTCGCACCGAGAAATTTTCCGGAAAATTTAAGCCTGAGAAAACTGAGATTCCGAAAGTAAAATCAAAGGAGCGACGGGTCTTTTTATATCCCCTAAAAACGAAGAAGGATGAGGCATCGAATAATTTTCTCGAAGTTAAAGTGGGAAGAACGTAAACACTTTAGGCAAACAATCTGTTGAAATATTTCCAGACCGAATAAAGCAAACAAGAAGCCACGTTAGATAAAAAGAAAACTGGCTCGTCGTAAGACCTGTTCCAGCGCTTCAGGACGTGGCAGCGAAACCACAGACACTAATTAATCAAACAACTAATAACAATAAATATGTTGTTGTTGTTGTTTTTGTCGGAATCTCGCGTGGCTAAAGGCGCCTCTTTTCAAGATACGTTAAAGTGTTCAGGTTGGCAAATATCTTCCCCGGAGCTTTAGGCGCACGATGTCGCCAGGTAAATAATCTTGAGCGATCGTTTCTCTCGGCGGAAAAAGTCGACGCGTGACAGCGTTTATTCTCGGTGAATAATGTTCCAGAGTATACTGGTAAATTCGAGTTGCCGCGAACACGGCTTTCCGAGGTTGCTCAACACCCCTCCCCCCGTAACAAGGTTACTTTTGAAGCCACGTATGTCAAGCTTCCTCTTAGGCTACGCCGGCTACAGTCACTGGCAGAATGAGAAGGGCAGGGTGTGTTTTTCGAGAGCCCGGCCAGCAGCACGCGCGCGCCATGCCTTCCGCCGTGTTTTGGCCGCGCGAGCGCGCTCGAGGTGCATGCGACGGCGAAGCCTCGGTCCTAGGTGAGCTCTCACTGGAGGCGGAAGAACTGGAGCTCCCTTCTAGCGTTCTCATTCTGTCAGTGAAAATACCGGGCGCGACTTAAAGAATGTGAGAGTACGATAGTTTGTATGCTCATACATCTTTGATTCCCATCTCTACGGGTAGGTACTGTACTTAGGAACAGGAGGAGACGAGACCGCGAGGGTACATCAGTGCAGCGAGCTCTGGTTCGAGTGATTAGTGGGTAGACGGAAAGCTAGCTGCCATTGCTTCTATTAGCTGTTAAAACGCGCTCGAACACGGAACGCTGGACTCTGGCGTACGGCGTTCAAACGCGTTCGAACAGCGAGTGGAGGTAACGGCAGCTCGCTTTGCGTCTAGCCTTTTATCATTCCAACCAGAGCTCTGCTCTCCGACGTCCACGCGCTCTTTAATCTCGTCCTCTTCCTCAGTTTGTGCCCGGCATAGGAAGGACGTCTCATATATTTAATTCGATTGAAGCGCGCGCTGTTCATTGTAAACTTTTTCATTGCAACCTTTCTAGTCCATGACACCTATACCGTGAAAATTTTCCACAATATATTAAAATATTTACTCTCACGTGAGTTCTAATCGCTTCATAAAAACAAATGTTGGATTGTTTTTTACATTGTACAATTTATTTTTGGAAGAAAACCCTATTTCTTCGGACAGCTTAAAAAACACCGGGCGTTGCGAGTACCGAGCGTGGTATTATCACTCCTCAGCCGATGAGATCGCAGCATTAGGCAATGGAACACGGGAGGACCAATCTACGAGGTGAGAAGCGCCAACAAGCCATATATACGTGTATCAGCGGGCACCCCTCTTGATGACATTAGCAAAATGTTTTCCAACGAGCTTTCAGACTTTGATGTTTTCCAAGCGGTGCTCTCAAAATGTAGCCTCGACTCCGGGATAAGAACTTGTCACTGGTCACGTATGCACTGTCACGCTCTTTTCTCGAAGCCGCTGAGAAACAAAAGAAGAAAGAAACAAAAACTGTAAGTACGCAGGCGTGCTGGTGCTAGCTCAATCACAGTCTCGGGTGTTGAACGAAAGATAAGAAACCACCCTCTATTCGGTTAAGTCACTTTGCGGCCGTAGCAAAAGTTGTGAAAAGATGCATCGGAAACCTTGTTTGATTTATTAACTACCGCGCTTTTCTTTGTTTCGCTTGAGGAAGAAAGCAGATGCGCAGCGTAACACGTGCAAACAAGTCGAGCATTACGCATGGGCTAACTTTAGGCTTTGCTTTTCATGGCTGACTACCTAAACCACAGACCGGTCTGACGGGGTATTGAATTCTACTACGTTGGTAACAGCGTGGAAGAAGACATTCAGTTATATGTTACGCAGATGCAACACTAAAATCACAAATGACGAAACAATTACGCCGAAATATTTGGCACATAAAATACAACTTGCTCATAAATTGGATTTCTAAATCTCAGATACGTCGGTGTCACTAATAGTGCAGGAACAATGGATCCCAAAAAATGGACCCTAAAAATGGTATCGGGAAAAAATGGGGCCGGAATAAATAAGCCTGGAAAAAATTGCCCCAAGTGGCGCGCAGGAAAAAAGGGTCCCAAGAGATTAGAAAAATATATTCTCGGTGGAACCCAATTTGAAACTTTCGAGACATAAAAAACTTGGCAAATGTTCCGCATCACAGTAATCGCATATATGGCATTCAGTGCTGTCCTTTTCTTTTAATCTTCCAATAAGATGAAACAGACAGACGCTCTTCAACATACTGCCATGAATATCATTTCGGTACATGCAGAAACGTTAGAGTCAAATGGTATGGCTGACAGCCCGCAGGAAGTCCTCAATTGCTGTCGTCCCTACAGGGATTCTTGAGACGGCGTTGGATTTCGACGAGCATCGACCTGCTCCTCTTCCTGGGAGGAGCGCTGACTCAGCCTTGGACCATCTTTATAGTTACGGTTGATTTCTCTAAGAGTAAGGCGTCGTTGGCCTCCGGCACTGTTGGATGGCTCTGGGCTGTGACCGGCAATGCTTTCAACCTTCGTAATTGCATGCTTCCCGCCAGCGTGTCGAAGTCGATCTTCCGGTTTGTTTGTTTTTGTTTTCTTTTTTGTTTGAAGAAAAAAGTCATTATTACAACATTTTAAACCAGAATGTTATTACTGTGTTGCAGACAATTCCAAAATTGCAAAATTTTGAAATATTTACTTCTTTCTTTTCAAAATAGATTTCGCGTGAAATATATTTTATTACCCCTTATGGAAAATATTTTCCTACTTTCCACTTGGGGCCATTTTTTTCCGGAGACACGAAAACTGTCATTACGAAACCTTTTTACTTTGAGCTCTCGAAAGGCTGTAGTCGAATGACTACTATCGTGAACAATATGAGCTGAAACAGTCTTCCACGATTCTTTAGCATAGCCGCCAGTTTTTGAAAAAGGTGTTCTCCGAAGTAAAAACAGCCTGCGAAGTTCAGGTACCATACCTTGGACTATTTGACACATTGAGAGATAATAGAGCGTGTAGGGCCGCGGACGTTGGAAACTGCCGCATCAAGTGTTTCAGCTCATTTAGTCTGCGAAGGTACATTATAATGTGTACAGCAACACCGGGCCATCGATTTTAGCCAGCAGAAGACCATGGATGATGCATTCAAGCCAGACATGGCAAATTACTCAAAAAAGGTAGTTAAGTTACTAAGTATCGACGCCAAAAGTAATTGGAGTAGAGTAGAACTTACGCCTTTTTAATAGTAATTGAGTAAACTACTAACTACTGTAAAAAGTAGCGAGATACTTTGAAGTTACTTTCGAAGTTACTTTTTTATATTTTTGTGGTAGCAAAATGAACAGCAGTTTTGATCAATGAAAAATCCTGCGAGCCTAAAATAAATGCACTCTATTTATGGCTTGCGTTTTCACCAAAATGGTTTATTCTTTCGCAGAAGCAATCGACTTTCAAAGTTCTTGATAGGAGAGTTTTCCACTTTTCCTTCTAGAGACGTCCCCAGCCAGGCTATAGACAGACGTTCCACCGACGCGCTGGATGGAACGGTACCGTTGAATTTGAGAAACAGGCTGTGCAGTGTCGGGTAAGCGAATGTCGGCATCTTAGGTGTCCATGACGAAACATATGAGGTTTGCCTCGGGCAGAGGGTCTTTTATAACAAACTTTCCTACTTTTTCTTTTTTCTTCGACAAGTTGAGATAGTTATGACTGGCCCCTCTTTATTCCGACGACGTTCTGAGAGTACGCTGAGCGAGTGCACCAGACCGTCAAGGGTTCATGTCTCGCGCCACGAAGATGAGATCATCTTGACGACTGCGCATCTCGTTGTAGTGCTAGTGCTATGCTACTGAAAAAAAAAATTGTTTTGGTTTAACAGAAGATGAACTGAAGTATACTTTGCCGCTGACGCCGAGTCCAACAAAGGGATCTCCCAAGGGTAACTCGCAATCCTCGCCGGCGACTACAATATTCTGACGCGCCTGACACGCCTGACAAGTCCTGTCTAATGCTAACCGCTCTCTTGGCTATCTTCGACGGAATCCAAAACTGGCACCATCATCAGTTAAACAACTATCCTACACTACAATCGTAAGATCGCAACTTGAATACGCGTCATCCATCTGGTCCCCTTGGCAACACTCATTGATAACAAACATAAAGGCACTTTAAAATCGCGCAATCACATTAATTTTTTCAGATTACTCACGAGACACCAGCATCACTTCTTTACGAATGAAAGCTAACCTTGATCTGCTCTCATCCAGAAGAAAATTATCACGCCTGTCTCTTTTTCACAAGATTTACCATCATAACCATGACATCAGAACTTCACTAATATCCCCAGCCACTCGCATATTTCCTCGCGTTGATAACGTCCGTAAAGTTCGTCCAATTCTTTTGCCTCGTCAGTTTCGTTGCTTAACTCCACCTTGCCATTCACAACAACGGACTGGAATAGCCTGCCCTAACAGTATCGTGACCCAGACAGATTATAATACATTCATATCCCAACTGACCATCCATCTGCATTTGCACTAATAGCAAAGTCAACTCGTGTTTATAGAAATGTTTTATTTGCGTATTTTTCTGTTTCATCAGCTGTTTTTTCCTAAAAATGTTTTGAGTGTTTCTTTTTTTCCCTGTCTTTGCTGCTTTATATAACAATGTTTTCCAGCATGTAACCCACTTTTTTGTTTGTTCCTTTATATAATGTTTCTTCAGCAGTTACTACCACCTTGTGTAATGCCCACAAGGGCCTTCAAGGTTTATTTAATGATGATGATGATGATGATGATGATGACAAGTAAATCGCCTTTAACAAAAAGGGGGTCTCCCAGGCATGGAAGGTCGGAAGGACGCGACGGATTACGTGAACAAGCAACGTCGCTCGTACAGTTGCAGCTGGAAGCGGGAACGTGCTCCTATGAACGCATTATCCGTTCCAGGGTTTGTGCGTGGGGGAGTCTGGCTTTGCAAGGGAGTATGCGCTGACGACCAGGCGACCATTGGAACAGGCACCCAGCTGCGAGGTCATTCCAGAGGCACCTCCCGTGGAACCTACCGCTTGAGTCAAAACTTACTGAAGACAGACAACACGAAAACAACAACAGCCCTCGGAGTGTCCCCCGTCCTTCACGATTGCAGCTGGAAACGCGGCGCCTGCGTGCATTACCGGATTAGGTAATGCACCCGACCAAAGCTTGTTAAGCTTCTCTTCCTGCGTTTCGCGCGCGTCGGTGTTATGTTTGGCTGCTCGTCGCCACCTTGGCTCAAGGACGTTTTTCCGAACAATTCATTTCTGCGCTCAAACTTTCGTGATGAGCAAATTTAGCACTAGAGTTCGAAAGTAGTTGGTAATTAGAGTAGAAGTTACCTGAAAAAAGTAGTTAAATAAAACTACTAATTACCCAAATCCAGTTGTGATTTAAAGTTACCAAGTTACTTGAAAAAGTAGCTAAACTACAGTAGTTTGAGTAGAGTATTTGAACTACGTCCAAGTCTGATTCAAGCTAACTCATTTCGGAACTGAAATAAACGATTAATATAATGAAATTAACAATATTCGCAAAAACGTCCAAAAGTCGGAAATGTTCTCCATTATAAATGTTTACTCCCGCTTAACATAACGATGACATCAACAAAAATACAGATGTTTCACCACTTTTACAAGTGAAATCTTCGGTAAATACTGACAAAAATCAAAAGAGAGTCCCTTCAGGCACTAGTTATCGCAAGGCGAAGTACAACGCTTTGCGATTTGTAGTGTCTGTCGTGACTCTTGCTTCATTTGCGTTAGTCTATATTGAAAACGCCACCTGTGTAGGTAGAGAAATGTCCCTATACCTTGTGGATGCCTAGAGACATATTCTTTAACACACGATTCAAGGAGATAATTATAAGAAGATATACCTACGTTCACATACCTAGATCTCGGGCACCATTGCTGAACACCCTGAGGATCATAGCCAATCCCCAAACGGTGACCTCTGAGCTATTTGTTGCGGGGGCAGCGGCGACCGGAGGCAGGAGAGGAGGTCGTGGTTCCAAAGTGCCTCAGCTCAGCGTACACAATTGTTCCAGCATTGCGGCTTCACGGCAATCTGTTCCAACACAGCCGCTCTGGAGCGAGAAGCTCTCGGCAGCTCTGACGTGGGCCTCCTCTGTTCTTCGCGGTCCTCTGCGCCTAATGAGTTTTGCCCGAATCGATAACTAACGGTGTCAGAAGCAAACGCACCAGTGCGAATCCCAACGAGCCACAGAAATCGCAGCCTGGTTCTCACCTTTACGCGGTCACTGGATTGGTGCGAGTTGTTCAAATGATGCTGTTTTTTCTTCTCTTGTTTGTTACTTAGTCGTTCGGGGTGTATAGTTTGTGAACATTGAGAATATGAGTACATTTTTTTTTGCGAGGTCTTTATGAGCACGTGCTTCTTTTCTTCTTCATCTGTGTATTATATAAGTGGGTGCTGTTTAATTTCTCATTTACCTCATGTTTTTAGTATGTCTGCTTATTTTGTAGATATAATCTGCTACATCGTGCAATAAATAACACAGACACCTTTTGTGGGAATCTGTTCTATTATTTTATCTTAATTTCGTGGGAAAAAATATTTTCTTCGTATTAAGACACTCGCATCTTTAAAACTTGTCAAAATAAGTCGGACAGACTGGTGTTTTTACTAATCACGTTATGAGACTAATACTTACATTGTGCTCGAAATGAGGAAAATATTATAACTCCTTTTTTAAGTTTCTAAGAAAAGAAAACGTTTTTAATAAGATTGAATTTTTTCAAATGCATAATTAAAGGGCACGTTTATGGTGAGTCACGCTTCAACTCACTTTTTCCCTAATATACAGAAATAGAAGTACAAAACTTTGCCACTCGGATTCTAATGCCGTGAACACTTTTGATTTTATTATTCCACAGTACGCGTACAGAATGGCAGATTATCCCTGAAAGCCCTCAGCCTGGCGTGCCCGGGGCGACACGTTTCTCGAGGACGAAGACAGACCGAAGAAGATTCGCTATTCCATCCAAATCGTTGCGGAGCTCAGAAACTGCGGCTTGTTAACGCGCCAGGGCGGTGACATGCGCGAACTCGAATCGACTCACAGCGCGGGCTGCGGGCGACACGTCGACTCGACGGAGCGTCGCCTCGGGAATTGATCTTGGGGCAAACAAAAAACCCAGTCGAGTTGAACGCAATGGCACGTAGAAGACAAGGCCTCTGCCTCTGCCCTTCCAACGTCATCACTAGCGGACCCGCGCAGAGCCACCTATAGCTTGCGTCAGCGTCTCCGGCGGAAGGCGGTGAAGCCAAGACAGACGCGTCTGCCGCTTTTCTGCGTGCTGTCTTCGAGCTTCAATATGTTTACCGCTTGGGGCGGGTCGCAGACCTCTAACGATGACGTCATGGCAGGCCTTGTCTTGAAGGTGGTATTGGTCGACCGTAATGGCACCGACGATGACACGCAGGACGTGTGGGGCTTATAAGTGGGTAAAAACAAGCTAAAACGAATTGTCGCAGACGCCGGTGGATCCGATCCCCAAATTAATGACGCCGCTTGGCCGCTTCTATTTGTTTGTCGCGGTTATGCAGGTTCTTTTCTTGGGGAGGGTGGGCTAATTTCTGAGTTGCGACGTCGGGCGTCTGTGAAACGGGGCATCGGTACTTTGTCTTTCGGAAGGTTAGTGCAATTTGTTATAACTTTTTTTATGTTGTGCGTTTTATTTAAAATATTTTTCTGGGTTTGTTTGTTTTATTTGCATTCTTTGCATGGCATTGCTACATATCTCTTCGATGCCGGAATGCGTTCTTAACGAAGAGAAATGTATTCCAAACGTATATATGTATATACAGGGTGTTTTTTTTATCGAATATAGATTTAAAAAAAAATTGCCGCAAAAGCTAAGCAGAGTTGCGGTCTGTGCAAGTGACACGTTCCTGTTCTCTTCTTTTGCTGTCAACTTTCGTATTCCCCAGTCTCGGGCTGCTTCAAAATAATTAGTGAATGTTTTTTTTTAATTAGTCATCTTTCAGTCGCATTTTCTCTCGGACGTGATGTCCACCTGGCCGTATATCTAACTTACTCAAACCGCATTTCTCTAGCTTTCACGGCTCATGTTTTCTTTTTTCAAAATCTGTATATGATAAAAAAAAAAGTCACACACGCAACTTCAACATAAAATAATCAAATTCAATATACACGTCTAGGATGTTTTTTTTTCATTGAAAGGGTATGCTGTGGACATTCGAGCATGGCAATATTATGTCATCCCCAATAGTGATTTTGTTTTGCGTCATTTGATTTTATTGATGGCGTCAAGCTTTCGTAACTTAATTATCGAGATTGTTTTTACGTCTAATACGAGATTGAAATTATTTATTGTTGACAAAATATTTCAACACGTGTGCTCAGACACTACACCAAAAAATGTCGAAAAATTCTTTCTTGCTTGTAAAATTATCAGCTGAACATAAAAAAAAGGTCCAAGGGCACATAAGCACTTCTTATGAGCTGTGAATGTGAAAGCATGCCGCCTGCGACGTACTGCTTCCTCCTCGCATTCTCGAAGGGCCTCGTCCTCTTGCCTCCTGAGACGCTTTAAATCGCGATCCGCTTGAGCCTCCCGACGGCCGAGCGCGCGCTCTCGTGAAGTGGCCGCGCCGCGCTGTGCTCGGCCGTGCAGCCACTCGGGAATCTGCCCGTGCGGGCTCTGCTGGCTCGGCGGCCGGCCACTCCCTCTTACCGGCGGCCGGGCCGCTGCGCCGTCTATGGAGAGGGCCTCTCTGGTGGCGTTTCTTGGAACCTGGAACTTGGAGCCAATGGGAGCCTCGTTCCTTGAAACTTTGACGCGCGCCGGCCAATGGGAGCCTATCCATTATGTCGCTGCTACAGGCGACAGGCATCGCTCCATGGGCACAGGCGAGTTTAGGTGCCGTTTGGCTCGGCTTCAAAAGCTGATAACGCCGGTTGGCTCCATGGGACAGTTAATGATTTTCCATTAAAACACGCATAAATAATTATACATCCACACCGCTGAACTAGCAACCATTTGGCCGCTTCTTTCTTATCTCGTAGCTATCGGAATAAAGGTGCTTTTTATGTATTTTCTTTCTCGTAGTTTTTTTTTCTTTCAAACTTGCGCTTCTGTGGACCCTCGTAAGAATGCTATCTACTTGAAGGGCAGTATAATGGAGGGGCACATACGCATTCGTCCCTCTCTTCCTCGATAAAACCTGTTAGTGCCCCCTCCATATCACAGCACCCCAAAAAATGATATTCTTGCGAGGCTCCACTGGAACGCCGCTTTGAAAAGGATGATGAAAAAGAGAATAGATAAAAATCACCTTCATTCCGGTAGCTAAGAGAGAAGAAAGAAATGGCGTAATATAAATGGTTGCTAGTCCAGCGGTGTGGATGTATAAATATTGATGTGTGTTTCTATTCTTTTATGTTCAGCTGGTTATTTCACAAGTGATGAACCAACTTGCTCAGCTTCCACCCGTAACACTTTCTTGCCCTGCGTTGTTATTTCAAAAGAGCTCGAGTTAAGTATGGCAGATCTTAGATCCTCTACTCAAAAAGCAGGTTGACCCCACGAGGAATATCCATCCACAATGTATAAAATAAAACACGAATATTCTGCAGTAGACGTTTGTTTGTTTGTTCTGTTGTTTAGCTCAGGAGAGGAAGGTCGCTCTTAAACAGGCGTTACGCGCATACCGAGAAGGTTCACATGTCCATTAAAAGAAAAAAAAGAAGAAATATAAGAGGGGGAAGAAACCTTATTGGAAGGGGACGAAAAGCGTCAACTTAATATTAATAGTGATAATAATGAAAATATAATAATAATACAGTTTATTTTCATTTCCCATTGCAGGTAATGATGGGGCCGAGAATAAAAGCTACGATAGACGGCTAGACAAGCTCTCGATTTGTGCTAGAAGATTTGAAGGTCAAATGTAAAAGCACATGATAAATGTTTATGTATACACCCCGATAGAACCTGACAAAGTGTAAAGCTTAAAACTCTGTATATCATTGGCTGTTCTCACTTCTATCTCGTCAAACCCTTCTTGAAATTGCGCGGTCAATTTATTCTAATTATATCATCTTGGGTTGTGTATTTTTTCATATAATTTTGTTCGAGGCAGTGTTTGGTGTTATTTTTAACGTCATGTCCTAAACATGTTAGAAGTAAACGTTTTCTCAACAGATGTATCTTAGGCTAAAGTAATACCGCCTCTTTTTTACGCCTTTTTTTTTAAGTGCTCAGGTAACTTTATTTTAATTCATAGCTGCGATAACAAGACTCTTTTACCGAGTCTTCAGATAAATGAAATCGCCTTAAAAATTCACTGAAATAAAAAAAACTAATTACGTCAAAAAATGGATATTTAGTGAAAATTAAATTCGCCTCATATCTAAAGGGGCACTGAAAGGTCGAATTTTTGTTGTTCTTTTTTATCCAAACGATTGAAAACGATGCCTAGACATTACCCTCAAAGTTCGTAGCTTGGAAACTCAGTATTTGTAAAATAAGTTTTTTTTTTTTTTCAAAATCGAATTTGAAGTTTTTTTCGTTTTCCGCACCAGTGCATTGACGTCAGAGATTAAGTCGTCCAGTAACTTGAGTTTCTCTTCCGCTTCCGGATCGTCCGGACCGGAAGTGTCATATTTTCCCGCGTCCCGTGATCAGCCGCGCTTCTCTCTGCGTGCCGCCTATCGCTGTGAGCAAACGACGCTTCACTTTCGAGTTCGAAGTTCTTTTAAAATCCTTTCAGCGATATCAATTTCTTTCTTTTTTTGTATACGGTGTGAGGTCGAGGAGGAGGCGCGGTGGTCCTTTGCGAGCGACGTGAGAGGCCACGTCGCGCCGGTGCTGTGTGAAAGGCTGCCCCGGCAGAGTCAAAACCGAAACTACGGTACACACAGACACCCGAGCCAGTTGTTTTGACCCGTTTGACGATTCCCTTTTCGAAGTCTGAGAAGTAGTCGGGCACCCAAAAAAGAGAACTTCGTTCGATTCCTCGACTCACCGATCAACCTCAGTGCTACATCTGCCGAGAGCCGCCATGCTTTTCGAGGGCGGATCAAAAGCCTGGATGCCACCGTATTTCCGGTCTCAGATATTCGATATTTCAAAAGAAGGGGGCGTAGTGCGTTCGGAATTGCTTTAAAAATACACGTTTTACGAAGGCCGGTAATAAATAATATAGAAATGTCGCTTACAAACCTTTTGAATTTTATCATTTATTACGTCCTAAATGAAAACAAGTGAGAACATGAATAGAGGGAGAGAATGTCGGCAAAAATAAAAGGGCGCGCGCCCGCGTGTGAAAACTGTTCGCTTTATTGCGGTATCTTTTGCGTGTCTATAACTTGAATCGTTTCGCAAAGTATACGTCCTTTGGGGTGTCAGTGCCGCCTTAAGCAGCGAGATTAATTTTAAGTTGGGAGCGAGTTCAAAAGATGTTTCTACAGCGTGTCCCCCAAAAAGCTTTACAGTTTTGTTTTTGTTTTGTTTTTAAGCGCAAAATAAATATAAACATTGCTGAACGTTGCCAAATATAGCTTTAACGGTCCGAACCAGATGCCATTGTTTCAGAATTAACCGTCGTCTACATCAAAAGTTATGATTTCTGAAAATTTCAATGCAAAAATGATGCCCGTTTTTACCCGTTTTTTTGTAAATCCGGCTATTCAGGAAAAGTTTATGATAATCACTTAATGACTCTTAAATAAGATAACGGTTGGTTCTGAAATCGGGCATCTCGTTCAGATCTTTAGGGCTACATTTGGCGCAAAAATAAAAGTTCGGCGACAAAACAAAATATTTTTCGGCAAAAAAAACAAAAAAAACCGGTAATGTTTTTTTCTTGGGGGGGGGGGGGGGGGAGGGATACTCTGTATTTCGAGACATGGGTCACGATAGGCTCCTTAGGAAATGCTAAATTGTGCCGCGCGTGAATATCGGAATTTGAATATAGCGTGAAAGTGTTTTTCTTTTCTCGGAAAAAGTTAATTTTGTGACGTGTGACGATTAAGCACTTAAACTTTTTTTGTTAAACAAGGTTTTTTTTGGTCAGGCTTAAGAAAACAAAAAACTTTCTAAAAATATTAAAAAATAGCATTGTCATCGCTTTGTATTGCGTGTCAATTATTTGTCTTTTTCCTATTTATTAGCACATCAAATAAGCAACCACTACTTACTAACTACTTTAAAGCCAATTATCTTATAACGGGCACTTAAAAAAAGTGTGTAAAAAACGATTTCCTTTCTTCCTGTTTTTTTTTTCAATTAGGCGTATTTGCCGTCGACTGTGGGAATTTAGTGGAGCAAGCCTGCTCTAGCAATAGGTCGACCCGCAGTCGCGCAACAACATGCAAAACTAAAAGAAAATAAAAAAATAATAAGAAGAAAAATAAAAACTATAGGGTGAGCACTTTAAAGGAGAGAATAGTCCATAACTGCGGTCGGGCTCAACATTCCACTGGCTTATGGAGACGCTTGAGGTCTGAACACTTGGATGGGTCATTTGCATACTCCTGCATGATGAATGAAGGGGAAGAAGCGCATTTTTCTCGACGCCAAACTATGGAGACGTGAAACGCTTTCCGGTTCTACCCAACATCACTTTCACTTGATTCAATTTTTTTATTCATATTATTATTATTATTATCACCAATTTGGAGAGAATGCCTTACAACGTGGAGTTGAGAAATGTTTTTCACGTGGTTATTTGTTTTCGTTTTGCGAAGAACGTTTTGCTCTTGACACAGTTTAAGGGCAACTCCGCTTCATTTTTGATATTTAGAAAACTATGCAGCCCTTTTCAGAATCATATAGGAAGGCCCAATGTCAAACATTAGGATCTAATTCCGTCTATATATCTAATAAACTGGCCAACAAACTTTCAAACGAGCCAAGTCGCCGAAGTCTGCCAACTCTAGCGTGCGACGTGAGGCGCAATCGTCAGCGCAGCCAATGCGACGGAGTTGGAGCGGCCAACGTTGAACCACTACGCCAGAGGAATTACTACGTCATTCTCAGGTTTTTGTTGTGTTTACTTCTCAGAGCGAAATTGAACGATGACGTCATGAGTTTCTCCTCCTGGTGTTGGCTCTGCGGCGTCCACGTGATCACCGTAACGCGGATGCGCTAGTTTGCGCTGCCCTGTGCGTTTATCGCATGTCCCTGTTTCTCCGCTCCCCCTCTTCTCTTTCGTGTTCTCCCCTTCTCCCTCTCCCCGGGCCATCACCATCCACGCCATGCGAAGCGACCTGCCCGCGTCGCGTGTCCACTGTCCAGTACCTCGCCCCCACGAACGTCACAAAATCACGTGGTTCGACGTGACGTGGCCATGACTCTGAGAACACGAGACCAATGTTGCCTGACGTAACCGAAGTTTTGGTTTCGGTATCAGCTGATGTTTAAATTAAGATTACACAAATAATATTCAACATTTCGCGAATCCGAAGACGTAGAGCTGTTGAGTGAAATGGAATCACGTGTAAGCCTAAATTTTTCGGAATTGAGCGGAGTTGCCCTTTAAACATCTCCACCGTAGCGAGTTTGGTGAATTTTAATACTTATTTTCTTCTGGGATTTCTTTTCTAAAACCTGTAGCAGCATGATGTTTAATATGAGGGTTCGACAGATATAAAATCAAATAAAGTCATATAATATGTCCATAAAAATGTTGACGGATATTTTTTATTTATTGTCGTATATATCAAGTTATCACGTGAGGGTTAACATTGCTCCATTGTAATGTTATGTGAATCCGCTGAACGTTAAAGACAACAAAATACTTATTTTATGAAAAAGATTTTATCGAGCGAATAAAAATTATACGATCAAGCGTGTGACCGGACTCGAAGAAGAAATCTTTTAACATTCTGACTTGTTTTTGTTACAGTTTAGCAATATATTTCGTTCCGTATAACCTGCCAAGGAACGAATCCTCAAAGTTACTCCATTAATTCCACTGAGTAAGAGCGAAAAAAAGCACCGCCTTCTTTTCAGGAAAATTGAAGCTCCGTCTTTCTTTTATGTGTTTTTTTACTCTTTAAAGAGGGCGTTAAACGATTTCCGGACTTTGGTCAAAATTTTGTAAAAGTTGCCCTCTTACACTTCTGAAGTAAAGAACAGAAAACCGATTTCGCCTGCGTGTCCTAGTTGTTGCGTAAAAAAAAAGATAAATATTGGCATTTCTGGCACCCCTCAACTCACTCCCAGTCTTCAGGGTCACACATGGTCGCACTCCTAGTGACGTCATTCGGGGTGCCGTGTAGCTTCCCGTGTTCTGTCTCGGAGGACGCTTCCTCTCCCTCTCTCTGCTGACATTAGCGGGCCACATGCTGCAGCTTAGAGCCGAACAAGGTCACGTAAGCTTCACGCCGTAGTTCCTTCGGCTGCCACTCGCGGCTGCAGGTGGGGGAAAAACTCGACTTGTGCTTTGCGATTATGCAGTGGAATGGCGACATTTTTTTTTTAATAAAGGAGATTTTTTCCGTATCCTCCGGGACACGATAAACAACGTAGAAATGTCGAGATGAAAATTCTTCTAATCTTAAAATTGTTGCACCCCTTTTAATGCCACAATAGGTGTCACAAGGGTCTATCACTTGAGTCATGTCGATATGTGCGCCTTGTATTCCTTTATGTATCAGTAAAATTAATCTCTGAAGCATATGATATGACTAAAAATAAGCAATCACTTTTATTCATTTGTTTAAGCATCTTGCTTCAAACAATTATAACTCGTCGTGGAATATCACGTCCGGCCGTTTGCTTCAAATTTGATCAGTTATCCGTAGAAATGTTTGTTTTTATTTTTTTAAAGTTGCATTTATGCCATTTAGGGAAAACACAGAGCTTTTATTAGAAAAGTATCATACATGTACCCAAAATTACCAAAATGATGACTAAAAAAAGCAAAGTTAGAACATATGTGCTTATCAAAACTACAAACATTTCATGGAAAAAGTAACAGCTAACTAAAAAAAAAACGTGCCTCCTATTCCAATTTAATAAAAAAAAAGAAAAAGAAGGGAAGACAAGAATGCTTTTGTTTTCGCCGAAGCAATAATTAGGAATGATTTCAAAATGTTTGAGGCCGGAATACAGAAAATGAAATCAACTTGTTTGTTTTAGTCCTTACCAGTTTTATAATTCTTTGTTTTGTAGTTATTTTGAGATGTGGAATCTAGAAGCATACCTCTTAAAAGAATTGACGAGACACGAAGCTTTACCATTTTTTTTCTTATTTGGAACGCTTGCCGAAATTCTCCGTTCTCTCCTCTACAAGAAAATGGAATACGATTACAAATCTCTGTAATGCGAAATTAGAGCGGAGCTCTCGAGGAGGACGAAGGAAGAGGGACGTTTTTCATAATGCAACGCGTGACGTGAGGTCACGTGACCCTCGTTAGATCACGTCCCCCTCGTGAGGTCACGTGACCCTCGTGACGTCACAAGTCCCGCGCGTTGCATTATGGGACATTTCCCGTAGTGCACCGCGTGGTTACGCCGACGGCGACGGCGACGCCGCTAAAGCCGGGAACGGGCACCTAAGAGGCGCGCTCTAAAATGCCCTAAAACATAAAAGAATACAGTTTAATTATAAGACGTTTGCGTGCGCTGTAAATGCATCGAAGCTCTGCCAACAGCCCGATGTTCAAGTTGCTGAAACAATGCCCCTGACATTCTCACAATGACAATGATTACAACTAAAGTTTTCGAAGTCTGACGCCAAAGAGTGTTGAGGGAATGTCGTTATATGATGTCACTTCTCGTATTTTATGCAAAGAGCCTTTCGGGGCTGCAACAGCTATACGCGGAAGCCACTATGCGTTCCAAAACTCATCATTAATATTCTCGGAAGAGTGTTTAATTAGACTTTAAGAATTGACTAATCTAAGTAAACGTTCTTACACGGACCTCTAAACCTTTCTCGCACTGGGATTCACGCGGCGATAATTGACGGTGTATTGTTCAAGGCGCGTGCTGTACTGAGTAGTGCCTCCGATCAACAGATTAGTTTCGCCTGAAGGCAGAGATGGCGGGATTCAATGTTCGAGTAAAGCCAGCGTTGAGCGTAGAAGAAGAAGAAGAAGAAGGTTTTTATTTCGCAAAATTTATATGTATACAAATGCTGTGAATGGCATCTGGATCCATAGCCACGAGGCTAGTTTTGAATCCATACAAAAAATGTGCTTTTTTTTTTCAGTCCAAGTCACGAACGAATAATTAGCGTTGAGCGTACGAATAAGGAGCTAACTTTGGAAAGCAGGTTCAATTCTTTAATACCCTTCCTACATAAAAATGAGGGTACTTGTTTTCAAAATTTATCTTTTAGATGATTCGGCATAATCAAGTTATTTTAATTCCACTAACATTAAATCAAATTGTATTGGCGTTTTTTCTGAAAAAGCGAGCGACTCCAACGAAACAAAAACAAAATAGTTTGACTTATTTTCCGCAGGTTTATATTAGAAAGTTTGACATGAGGGCTGTACATTGACTGTGCTCATCGGGATTTTTTATCCTACTCAAGCGTAAAATTTTAAAAAGGTTAAAAAGCGCAAACGAAACAAAGACAAAATAAAACACAAAGATGACAGGATGGGCGCCCGTCCTGTTATCTATGTGTCTTTTATGTCCTTGTTTTGTTTGCGCTTTTTTACTCTTTTAAATCAATATGAACCAACTCGCCCAGACACAAGTTTTAATCCAACGTAAAATTATAACCCATTTTTATCAGACATCGTCCTCGCAAGGCTAGAAAAGCCGTTTTGTATTCTGGCAGGTTCAGTGTCAAGAAAAGAAACTCGGACATTTTCATTATATACGCCGAACTTTATTTCTCTGCGTGTGCTAGAACGACAATATAAAAATCCAAAGATCCATCACTTTTTACGATGAGGATTGTCGAGCTCTGCGAATCTAATTCAAAAGTCACCCCGGTTTATTTTAGTTTTTTATAAGCGTTTTTTTCTTTCTTTTATTGAAAGGCGGCAAAAGTTCGAAGCAACCAGAATACACCGACAGCTCATTAAAGAGTTCCACTTCAAGATTCCGAGCCCCGTCAGTCGAAGCGATTTTCGAGTGAAGAGCTTCGAAACAACGAGGCGAGGACCCTTCATTCCGGAAACACTGATTTCCACTTAGTTATCGTCGAGAGCTATCTCCAAGATAGGCACCTAATGCATGTGTTATCAGCTTGGCGCTCTTCGCTAACATTTATTTATTCGCTAATTTATTTCTTGATCTAAAGAAAAAGCGTAGGCTTGTTTGTACATCAGGTAAAAGTTCTCACGTGGCATAGGCCCAAAGGCGATGGGCTTTATGAACCAGTCACGTGCGATGACAGCGCCATGGAACCTTGTACTCAATCCGAGCGTCATTTTGATATCACGGCCATATGATTAGCTCCCGCTGCATGATTAGCCTTCATAATTTGTGCAGGCCGGTGTGGTATACTGAAAAAGACAAAACAAGGGTGATTCGACATGGATCAGAGTGTAAAATAACGCTGGATCAGTGCTTAAATTATATATTCCACTCTCCTCCATTTCGCTTTACCTCAGACCAGAACGGACGCTGGAGGTCACTGGGGTAGAGCCATAGCTCGAGGTATGTTGAGAATATAAGCGTCAAGATCATGAGCCTTGCCCAGCTTTTTTAAGCTGTCAGTGACAATATATTCAATTTCTTTTCTTAATTGATTGTTTTTTTTACTGTCGTAAGTATATTTTTAACAAAACCGCCGAACAAAAATTTCACTCAATTACGCTTGATCTGACTTTTTTTTTACTTTCTATGCCCTTACCAAACATAATTAACCAGCGCACAGGCAGACAGTTACTCAAAATCCAAACACGCACAAAAAACACTCACACAGCGCTGAACTATCAACTGATTTGTATTTTAAAACTTCCTCTTCTTCGACCCCAAGGAATAGGTTGCCAAGGAAGAAAAAGGGAAAGACAAGGCAAAGAAAGGCGAAAAAAATTAGACACAAAAATGAACAGAAATATAAATAGAAGAAAAAGAAGAGGAAAATAAAGGAGAGTAATACTGATACAGCCGAGTCCAAGAGTTACACAAATATACAAAAATAATTACAAAATTAATCACGAACATATATAAACCAGGTGATATGCTGGTCTACTGTCGACTACGCTCTTGGCGTAAATAGTTCGTGTGGTGGAAAAAGTCCAAAAGTTACAAGAATTAATTGTTAAATAATATCAAAAGTAAACAAAAAGAAAGAAACCAGTGGTTATATACTGGCTTACTGTCGAAAACACCTTCTGTCTAAATAATGTAGTTCTTTCTCCGATAAAGCTAAGGACGGAGTGCTAACACACTGGGCTTCCCGTCTTGCAATGTTCTCCGCTTCTATAATTTCTCGGGTGAGCTGGTTTTTACTCCCGCCTAACACAGCACAGTTGTCCAGTCGCGCAAAACAGCCACCATCCCTACAGTGGATACCTAGGTGACCGGAGTTGGCATTGGCAATGTTGTTGTTGTGCTCTCGCAGGCGGTCGTTTAAACACCGCCCGGTCTGTCCAATGTACTCTTTTCCACAGGAAAGCATTAATTATGATGCCTTACCAACTCGCCCAATCTGCTGTACTAACCTTACCAAACGCTACAGATGGAGGACAGTGGCGTTTTATTTCGCTCGTAATTGAGTACGTGCACAACAAGCAAGAGTGAGCGCATAACTCTCCAAGCAACTTAAGAACCGATGTTTTCGGAGATATTTCGCGAAGACATACGGTTACAGCGATAATTAAACGGTTTACTGTAGAATAAAAGGAAGAATCACAATATAATATCGTCCAACCGTGGATTAGGGCGTAAAGCACAGAACGCGGCTACTTTGAAATACACCGTTTAATTTGCTGGTTTCGTTTTCACTCGTTTCCGTAACGCATTTCCTGAACAAACACATTCTGTGTTTCCCGTCTGCTTCCAAACAATCACCGTTTTATCGCACGAATTGCCACGCTTTGGCATTTCCTTCCTCTCCCCAAAATGTGCATTATGTTTGTTTTTTTAATTTAAATGTGTTACGTATTAGTATATATCTGAACACGCTCGCTGGGAAACGTTTTCTCGTAACGTTGTTTGGATCATGTCCTAACACGGTATAGGCATACCCATAATCGATGCTTCTCACAATTCAGGGAGTATCGCGAACGTTGAGAATATTGTTGCGAGAACCTATTTATGTATGCTCATTATTAGGCATAGTAAGCTTTCTGGTTTCAGTGGTGCTTATTGTTCCTGTGAGTAAATAACTCGAGAAACTGCAAGTGCGACACGTCACGCCTCTGTTAAGCATCTCGGAAGCGATGGTATTTGGAAGCCGAGCATACAAACCACAAAAGTAATGTTTAAAATACAAATTTCTTTGCAAAACTGGTTAAACTGTCATTATATAAAAATGTTCAACATGTAACCTCCAATTTGTGGACGCGATAATGGCGGCATTTTTTTTTTCCGCGCCGGGAAGAATATGAGTACATCTCTCATTGATTTTTGCAAAATACCAGAGTGAAGACAATTATAGCAACTTTCTCGGTTTACTTGCCGGGAAAATTTAAACAAAAGATAATGCATGTTTTTTATTGTCTTTTTTATGACAACACCACCTACTAACTTTCACTGAGCTTTCTTCTGACAAAATGGAGGCTTAAAATGCACGCTCATGCGACGAATAAAATTAATCTCCATTATCACTACTCAAATAGAATTTATCTGCGCTTATAGAACAAAAAGGTAGCTCGCATCGTAATGCTGCGATGTGAGTCCACGCTATTAAGGAGCAATCTAACCAGTGCAGTACACGTTCTAACCCACGATATTTAACGTTCAGCACGAATTAGAGTTGTTATGAATAGACTGCTTTTCGAAACGTCGTCCACGTGGGAATTGACGACAGCGTCTATTTAACGATGGATGCCGAACTCTGGGTTACCAGGGTTTATTGTGTTTTCTACCAAACTCAGGTGTGTGAACAGAATTATGCATAATTTCACTTCCAGTCAAATGCTAGAATTCATACAAACACGGACACGGATACTAAAGTCGCATTGTAACAGCAAATCCAAAGATCATCCATTGCTCATCCATCTTGCATGCATCGCGAAACGACTGCGCATCCACTGCACTCGATTGGTTCAGCAGATAATAACCCTGGCACGAAAAGATGACATTCGCCGTAACATTTCAGTTTTGCTGACGTTTGAGTGGCCCCGTCGGTTCCTAACGTCGGTTCCGCTCGTACTTATGGTGAAACGAAGTGTAACACACCGAGTCAAAGATGCGTACGATCGAGAAACCCCGCAAGCACCATTATTTCATACATTATTATGGCGAATATAGTTCCACTCCAAAATTTCTTCTCGAGACAAGCGCGTAGACAGAGCATAAAAAAAGCTTCACGAAATATTTGAATACAGAAAGTCTGAGCACACACAGCACAACATGCACAGGAGAGGTGTTTTCCGTGTTATGTCTCTCAATGTTTAGCGCTCTCTTAAAGTTTTTTTTTAATTTTTGTTTTACAACGCCTCACATATCTGTACCGACTTCAGAAACCAGGAAATGGGAAACGAGTGTCGTGGTTTCGAACGTCCGGCGGCGTTAATGCGTTGCCGCGGTCGGGTCTATACGTGATGCAGACGGGGTCAATGGGCGGATGCACTCTCACGTTTCTGACATGGCCGCCGACGAAGGTGTGCGGCGCGAGCACACGGCTCTCCTATTCAATGGGACTTCGCTTTCGCTAATTACGCGGGCTTTCCGACTACAATTTCAAATACTTCCTCCCCGTCTCATGCTTTACGGTCTAAGGTTGACGCCGTTTTAACGCGAGGCTGTTCTTTTTTCTTTTTTGTTCTGATAATACTATTAGTAGCTGCTAACTTTCTTCGATTTTCATATGTTAATTTGGAGATTCCTGAAACTCCTGACATGTATACCGATTTCTTTTTCTGCTGTTAGCCTTGTTTTTGTATCGTTCGAACTTAACAAGAAATGGGGTCATGCATGAGATCGCGGATCAAAGAAAATGTGGTTGTACGGCGTTCTTGTTTTCTACGGCGTTTCGCGTTTGTTTCTACGACGCTCTCGGGATGGCTACCTACATTGGCCGAATTGCGACGAGGTGCGTTGAAGTCAGAAACGGCAAGTCCAATGAGGAGGTAGAGGAAATCGTTTCATTATAAAAAGTGAGGCAGTTATGCGACGCTGGCATTACGCGAGTACGTGAAACGCCATGCACTTTGTCATTAGGCAAGTGCAATACTGCGCGATGAATCACAACGTAGAAAGCCGGCACAAAACACTGGTTGACATCGCTGTTTTCAAATAAATGCCTATTACTTCGCTCTGTGCGATGCTTGATGCGGATTATTAATTGGGCTTTAATAATAAAACCCCAGTCTAAACACGTGCTCCCAGTGTTCTACAAACCGCATTCCTAGAAAACTAATTTATGAACCTCGGCAATGAAAAAGGGAATTCAATTTTTATGAGGGTCTTTTTTTTTTTAAATTAAAGCGTTACAAATGCTTCAAAATCGTGATTTTTCTATTTTATTTTTTTTGTGGTGGGGGGGGGGGGGGGGGAGAGCACGCACGAGTTTTATTTTTGTTTTGGAAACACGAAAAAGTGTATATGCGGCGATTCCTTCTGTTATGACTTTCTTTTGATTTTACAAATCATAACGGAAATTTATCCTCGACTTACCTATGGCACCTTCTGCAAGAAAACAAGCGATTGATTGGCACTTCATTTAAATACCATGCTTCAACGACATCCGGCACCACGTTAGATGGCTACAGGTCATCTGTATAAAAAGGTACGATCGACACCGGTACCTTAATTTTTTTATTATTTTTTTACACTTACTCAACAGGTTGTTGAGCCAGCATTAGTCGGCAGGCTGGCGTCAATTAGCCCGTGGAGAGGCCATTCGGGAGGGTGAACCGATTACCGCAGATCGTTAAGCCGTGAGTGGATTCCTGAAACGAGCCTTTCTCCAGTCTCAGACACGTCAGGGCGAAATTGGTGTAAAGAGGTTCGTGAGAAACCAGAGGAAAGCCCTTTCTAATGGACTCTCGCAACGCATTAATAAAACACGGCGATGCGCGTCTGTGGTAAATATTTCAACCTCCGTTAATCTTCCAAAGGGTAATTACTGCACGGTATTGGTTACGACGGCCGCTACTCGTTCGGCTCGACAAAAAAAAAAGTATTGAGACGAAACATTTTTTGTGTCTGGAAATTCCTGGCATCGGGTGAAGTTGTTTTGTTGTTTAAGTTGGATTGTATGCTTGAGTTTACAAACTAAAAAAAATAATAATAATCCGGTAGTTTTATATGCAGTAATCAAACTCTAATCTAGAAAAAGAACTGATTAAAATAAAATTCCCACGTTAAAAAAGACACTTTGCCAAAACATGCACACAAGTGGAGTAGATTTTTTGTTGTTCTGATGTGCTTTTTAGAAGTGATAACTTTGAGCAATTTTCTAAGTTATTTTTGTATGTTACAACTTTGCTTTAATTGTCTAGCTATCTACACACCTCTGTTGTAATGACCTTCAAAAGAAGGCTGTCAGTATTTATAAATAAATATATGAATAAATAAACGGTAATAAAAATACTTGAAGTTAAAGCAAGTAGGCAGGCGAGCTGGTTAAGGATAGACATAGTAACCCTGGAACTAGGGGACAAAAAAGGACGGACATACACGAAACTCCGAACACAGCTAAAGGTTTATTTTTCAGAACACCTCCTTAAATAGGCCCACAAACCCTAAAGAAGACACACGCTGCCCAAGGTCACACACCCGTTGAGCAAGGCAAGAGAACAAAGACAAAAAACAAGCAACAACAAAAGGACCCCGACGACTCACAAAAGGACGCTACTTTGTAGGGACACTGGAAAGCCCCGAAAAACCCACGCACTCTCTAAAGATAGACACAGGGTGTTCTTCGTTACCTAATAAAACACTATAGATAGTTTTACAATAGTGGGCTATCGATAGTTCCTCAAAAATCGACTATAAACGATTTTATGTTCTCTTTTCGGCTATTGATAGTATGCTATCGAGTTTCATGATAGTCGACTATCGGTATTATACTCTCAATAGTTTTACGATAGTCCACTATTGATAGTATACTATCGAGAGTACTATGGATAGTTTTTCGATAGTTGACTACTGATAGCACAATCGTGAGTTGTGTCTTTTTTTACTATGAATAATCATATTTGGCTTCCACTATCGATAGTATCGATAGAAATACCGATAGTTCTGTACCACTACGGGGAACACGTACAGGACATATCAAAGTAGTAAAAAAACTAGCACGTTCATTCCAGACAAAGGATACCTTGAGGCGACAGCTTATGCTACAGGTATTCATGCATTTTTTATACGTTGTCACGACGACGATATATTGGAAGAAGAACCTACCGGTTATTGATAAGGCGTTATAAAATTTTCTTCTATGTGGACGGCCAGTATATCGGGGATAATTTCTGCGTTAGGCAATGAGGCGCGCTAAAATTCTTCCTTGTTCATTTCTAAGGGTAGCAGGTTCAGTGAGAGCCGAGAGCAAACATTCTCTTAGTTTTTTGTTTTTTTTTCGATTGTTTTAAAGTCGTATTACAACAGGATTACCCACCTGGAATGTTTAGGCTTCGATGACTACATAAGTTGAACTAGAAAGCAGAAACAATATACCATATTCTACACCAGGTTATTGCAGTATACATTAGAACAATATACTGGTGTAGAAATATTTTTATGTACCTTGAAAGTGACCAAACCCTCGCATACCCAAACGTCGGATGTACATTTTGGTTATATGAAATCAAAGTTATTAGATAATTTAAATAAAATATGAGTAATATTCCCGCGTGCTCAAGGCGGGACTATATAGCACATATCCTGGCTTTGTGTGCAATAAATAGAATGCCCAATTTTGCCCTGTAAAGTTTTCTTTAGTACTACTATGAAATGACAGGCTTTGCGATGTTTGGTTTTGTTTTGTTGGAAGCGGCGGTGCTGCAACGCAGTAATTGAAACAAACGTGTTTTGAATCTTTCGCTTTAAAGCGATTTATAATTGCCTGTAACGTATTGTTTTTTTATTACTTTGATGCAAATTATAATTAACGGTGACCGATGTTTTTTGGTGCAGCGCTAGGAAGATATTACCTCTTGTCTTCCATTCGATACTAATTACGAGATGCGGGCGTTTCGTACTGTCTAATCATAAAGTTATTTGATACGACGTTTGAACGTTACTATAACTTAATGAAGCGTTAAGATTAATTATGGGTTCAACAACATAATGCATTCGTTTGAATGGTAATTATCACATTATTTACCGGTCATAATTTTTACCAGACAGCGAGCAGAAGCTCCAGCAGCGTATTTTGAGGACACTAATTAATAAAATACGTCCACCTGTCAGACTTGCTTTTTTTTGCTATTTTGCAGGCGCTAAAGCCAAATACACAAACAATATTGCGCAAAAAAAAAGTTCAATATGGTGCAAGATTGCGCGGGCGCGAGCTTCTTCTGACCTGTATATTTGCATTTATGAAGCATAGCAATAAACATGCGGGAGACAACTCCTGCAAACATGACGCGCATATCGTAAAAAGAAATGTTCTATGCGTTTCTTTTTTAGTAATCCCCCCAAATTTTATATTTTTACACAAAATATTTTGATATCATCCGGCATTCACACACTGCCTTATGTTGCGGCATTGCTTCATGTTCCTTCGATAATTTACACATGAACCCACGTAATTTACGTGTTTTACCCCACGTATTTATAATGGCGCTTTGTTGCTCTTTTTACGGCCAAACTTCTTCCGTAGATATGGGTGACCAACGATCATTCCACAGCCTGCATTTTTTTTTGTTATCACTAGCACCAGGTTCAAAGAAAAACATTCTTACCTTTCTTGGCTAATTTTCTTACCCTTTTTTCAAGCACCTGCCAACACATTTTATGCCGCTCTAAGTTGCGTCCGCGGGAGCGACCGAATGTGCTTATATGTTTAGCTTTACGTTCTCTCTCGCCTATGTTCATAACAAACAAAAAAGTTAAATCAATTGCCGTGATATTTACGCCGCACCGCCTAGTTCGCATGAGCATCGCCGCCAAAGCGTCTCGCAGCGTCTAACAACGAGCACGACGCTAGAAAAGCGGCGTCGCCAAGACAGACGCGTTCTACCGCTTTGCGGCGTTTCTCGTCGAACTTCGGCGTGTTTGCCGCTTGTTGCGGGTCGGTGATCCAACGATGACGTCATGCTTAGGCCTTGCCTTATGTGTGGTATTGGATCAGGACCCCAACCTCCCCATACAGAGGGTTAAAGACGGGAGCAGAACGCGGCAAATCCTGCCGCTGACATCGGCTGTCCCGAGAGAAAGAACGAGAAAGAGAACGACAGAAGAGTGGACAAAAAGAGCAGACGAAAGTTTAGGCGTGTTCGTTTTGCCGCGACGCGTTCAAGTTGCTCGAGCGCTCGGCAACTCTGATTCTTTTTAATACAGCGCGCGATTACGGTGTTTTCCTGGAAAGTAAGCCAGGAAATAACAAGGTACTGATCTTACAGGGGATGTTTTGCTGCTTGTTTGCGCATATTAATGCGTCGCCAGCGATATGAACCCACCGGAACCGCCAACTGGGACCGCCGAAGTCCGCCTCTATTCCCCGCCGTTGCCAAGCGGCCCCAGGGCAGAGGACTCTTTCCTCTAGATTATTATATTAACTATTTGTCCCCATACAGGTCAGGAATGAACACGATGAGTGCATCGTGTGGTTATAAAAAGAAAGATGCTTGACGTAAATTGTCGAGACAGAAATGATACAAGGTACCCTCAAAATGAAAGCAAGCACGTATGAGAAAATGGGCGGTCTTGCTTTTCCAAGGAAGAACCGGAAAGAGTGGCGGAACTGCGCGCTTACTTCCTCTGTGACAGGAAATAGCCTGCCACAAAGACCGATGCTTGAGTTCAAGCGTCCCAGGAGAAGACAAGATTAGTCGAATTTCTTCTGCCCAGTGTTTTTTTTTTTTTGTTTTGGAAAACCATCCAACAAAAGCCATACAGATATACACAGGGTGTCCGCGCCACTTCCGGCCTCCATGACAGGGGAAAAGAAATGCTTCCGGTTCCTTGTGCTTGGGGGGGGGGGGGGTGCGACAACTCTTGGATCACTAGCGAGCAATCCCGTGCGAGCTAAGCTCTAGAAATGCCCTTGTGTCGTGCTTATAATTTTACAATGCGTACCGGCACGAACAAAGTGTCACAAGTGCAATTATTTCGATTATCTCCAGAAAAGAGACGCCACCGACGCCGCCGAGCCTGGGCGATCGCAGGATAACGGCATTGGCAGACGGTGCTAGCCTACTTCGATGTGCTGCCGACAGATGGCGCATCGCGACAGACGCAAGAATGCGAGCCGGCGACGCGGCGCGTCAGCCGACCATCTGCGTACAACCAGCACAACGATGGGCCGTCACGGCACGTACAAAATCAACGTGCACGGCTATTTGGGAAAGAAACCTCGAATACCAAGGCAAACGAGTAAAAACACTAGAAAGCTGTGCATTACACAGACTCGTGTCGCGCTAAGGGAATCGTAATAAAAACGTTCGGAAGAATGTCTGCTAAAACCAAGACCCGGCTCGGCGACTCCTGCGGGGAAGCTCGGCGCGTATCTTCAGCGCCTGGAGGAGGTAGGTTCCCTACCTTCCCCAGGCCGTTCACGAAGTAGTTGAACGCCTTTAGGTATTTGTAGGTCTTAAGTCGTCTGATGTATGTGGACCTGGCTAGTCGAATACGTAGTCTTGAAGATGCGCCCACGATACCTTCGGCACACTTGTCATTTCCTTGAGGAACAAGTGTTCTTTCCTTTCACCCAAGGGGACAGGAAGGGAGGTCGTTCCCGTATAGACCCTCTTCACAAGGGCTCAGCCATCTTGAATTATGGTCACTTCCAGCATGGGCGAAAACATTGTTTTGTCGTTACCACGCCAATAGAAGACATTTAGGACATAAGCGTAGCTGTCACGAAATTTGCGTGTTGCCTCCGCTCTATTTGTGTACTAGTTACAGGTTGAAACGTTTTATTATTTTTTCGTCGGCCATACCAAATAGGCCTATCAGGTGGCTGGGGACGAGAGTACATGAAAAATGTCTATAAGTATATTTCGGGATCTACCGCTTACTTAGTTATTCCTCGGCAGTGAGAAATTTTAATGTACTTGCTACTCACTGAAGGGTCCTCAAAAACAAGCAAAAACGATAGCCAACCGGAAGTAACATACTTCCCCCGGTAGATCGGCCATTATTTGTTTTTTGGGTTACCTCGGCACACCCTGTATATATAGTTTCGTAACACTTTGATTTATTCGATCAAGTACTGTTCACTCATCTGCATATATTTCGATTACTTCCTCTGTGGAGACCAGGTACGATGATGAAAGTGCCCGGTGATGTATTCAAACGTGGCTCTTGATTCTCGCGGATGATAGCAGCGCGGTAGATATTCTGATCATTCGCCTTTTCGCATCTCTAGCCTTGCGCCATACTGCACAAGTGATACCTTTAGCGCACCGCCGTGCTTCCCACGTGCTTCAAGTTGTCCTAAAAGTACTCGATTTATGGGGTTTTCAATGACACTCAGCAAGTTTCTAATTGGAACTATATGTCTTTTTTTCACTAATTGAAAAGTTGAATAGTAATTTTTAGTTCAATATATTGCTACTAAATCTTTTCTTTTTTGTCAATATGAGACGTCCGCAGTGGCCAGAAAGATTTTCCGCAAAGAGTTTATATTTTTTTTCTCGAAAGCCATATTTTTAGTGAGTTTGAAATCCTCGCAGAAACACCTGGCGTACCTGAAAGCACGGTACTTTAATAGTAAATATCACGTGACTACGCAAGTGATACTTGGAGAATAATTTAAATATCTATATTTTTATTAATTAATGTGCTGAAGAGAAAGTTTATAGGTCTTGGAACTCAGATATGTTTCGTTTTGAAGGCCTTAGGGTAATGTGAAAGTGATGGATCGGACTTTTTTTAGCACAAATCGTACTTAATTTTGGCCCGCTACTTTTTTGGTTTGTTTTGTTTCATAATGTCCGCAATAGTATATTATCCGAATATGTCGTAAGGTTGTTTCTATTTAGAGGTTAGGGCGATGTTTGTCGTTGCGAAATGTACGATCAAAATCAAAATCAGCGTTTTCTTTTCTCCATAGCTCTAGACATATTTGCATGTTTTCAGAAATTCGTCTCAGTCGCAAAAATAAATAAATATATAAGAAAAACAGCTGACTCATAATATTTGTTGAACACACAAGGTTCTCCTTGCAAAACCAGCACGCATTTAAATGCAGTGTCGCGGAAATCTTGGGAAGCACAACGGTATTTATTTCCAAGGCTTTTGCATATATACATATGTAAGATAAATCGCTTCTGGGAGCATGCCAAGAAATTGAAAATGCATGATAAACACTTCTCTAGCAGGTGAACTATATGCTTTTAGGTTTCTCGGGTAAAAATTGCTACACTGCATAATATTATTATGAATATACACTGAGTTGCTCAGGCGATGCAATGCTTTAATTCAATTTACAAAATCTAACAATTAAAAAAAAAAACATTCGACGAGGTTTTTTTGGTTTTTTAAGTTACTTTGACCAGACCCACATTTCTTAGGGTGAGAAATCAACTTTTTATTCTATTCTTTTGCTAAAAATAAAGTGCCTTCAGCCACAGAATGCTTAGCAATGTCATATGAACTACCGCGATAACGTGTTTTTTATATTGGTGAAGACTGTAAACCGACTTCTTTTATTCATTGGGGGCGTTTAAGCGTTTATTATTTTATACGGTCCCCAAATTCTGAGACGTTCCAAGCACAAGTCAGTCAAACAATCGCTATCAGAGGCATTCTGCCATCCGATAAGCGGGACCGTTTTCATCCAAAACTATATGGAGCGTTGCTTTTTTTTTTTTTTACTTTGTCTCTTGGAAAGAAAGTCCCAAGCATTATATCGGCAGTCAAGCGCAGAACGAAACAGCGACAGGCTAGCCACACGAACATAAGGAATGACAGCTTGCTTCTAGTTGGTGGCCCTCAAGAGAAATATCCCGCAGTGTCATTCGTTGGCCCATCGTGGAAACGGATCAGTGTCCAACGTCGTGCCGAAGAAGAAAGGCGTGACAGGAAGGGTCGGAAGATCGTTGAAGGCTCGCTACCCGTGGTTGCCTGTGTGCAGATACAAAATATTAACGGCTATCCTCGATTTCAGTTCATGGCCGACCGCAGCCCCCGATCCCGTGGAGCGAATCAAGCAGTGCCGAAACTGCCTCGTCACGGTGATCATCGCCTTTAAGCGTTTGCCATCACCAACTAGACCAATCACGCACACAGAATACGCAATGATCCTGCACTTTTTTTTGTGCGTGATTGCTTTAGCCGATGACAAAGAAATGCACAAGTACGACGAGTGCCATGACGATGCACTTTTACGCTTCTTGATTGGCTCAATAGGACCGCAGCGTCGGTTGCGGTCGGACTCCATGTGAAACGGAGTACAAGGACACGGCTCAGCGAGATGCGCGATAAGATGACTCACTATAAAGGGATGGTCCTTCTGTATCGCAATTGACCCTTTTCAAGACCCCATCGAGCAACATTGACGGTCGCCATTTTTGGGCGATCATACACCGCCCGGTGATAGTTACGAAAATGCAGAGGGTAAGCGAATTGGCGAAAGAAAGAAATCGTACTTTTGGTTCTTAATTCCTAGGCTAGGTGGCGCGAGCTACCACCCAGTTACAAAGGGTACAGCCGTTAGCATCCATCTATTCATTTATGGGCACTATGCGTGTGATTGGAACCGAGTCGTCACTGAACACTGGCGCTTCACCCGCGTTCTATAAATACTTAAGGTACGCGCCAAAAAAAACAAAAAAACAATGGCGGATTTGAATAGCTGGCGCAGCCGCTACTAGACGGCCCGCACCTTTGAAAAGAGATTATTCTGAGCTGAAATTTACTGAATTATCTCCTACAGACTCGCATTATCGCCTGCGGCAAGATTACCTCCTTGATATGTGCTCGATTCGGACTTGCGGCTGTAATTGTTTTTATATACTGAGGTCTCATTGTAAAGCATCACTTCTTTATAAAATTTGTAATGGCACAACGCAGTATATTTAAATGTAATTTTATATTTACCTTACCGTGATTGTTTACGCAAAAACAGTCTTCCGCTTGATACCTAAAAGTGCGAAATATTCTTAGCACTGGAGTAGGTTTCATAACAGATCTACATATCCGAGTGTAATAACTCTGGAATCTATGAGGCAAAACCAGCTTTATAAAGCTTTTTATTGATGCAGAAATTACGACGACATTGATGAGCTATAAAAAACATATGGCACCGTTCTTTACGTTCTACTTTTGTCGAATATACGCTACTCGTTCCTTCTATGCAAAAGTAAGTACAGCCTTACTTTATTGCAGAAACTAGATAGATGTAACGCGTTACTTGTAACGCGTTACGTGCGAGTTTAAAATAATGCTCTACGTTCACAGGTCGCAGTACGCACCACCTAATGCGTACCAGTCGACGCTTATCAACTAACGTAACGGTTGCCTTTTGTACTATTCTTCTCAGCGCGTCTCGTATTAGAACCGCCTTTCCCTTCTTTTTTGTGTCTCACCCAGCTGCCAGGACTCTGCGAAAGGACAACGACGAACCTCGCGAAATTTTTCGTTGGAGTGATAAGAACCGTTTTGTCTCGTATGCGGAGCGCAAGTTCGTCTGCTTCTTGCACAGGGGTTGCGATGATGTCAGAACGTCGAGCTCTTATTGGCTGATTGAAACAAATAGTGGGTAGACCTCAAGGCATCTAGCATTTTGAGGTCTACCCACTATCATTCCAATCAAAGCCGATCAGAGCTCGGCGTCGTTTTGACGTCACCGCGATCCCTGCGCAAGAAGCAGACGAACTTGCTCTCCGCATATCGTTGATTTCATCTGCATTTGCTGGCTTGTGATGCTTCTATCCTTCAACTTTTTATACGCACATTTATCTTCTACATTTCTTCGGCATCTGTGCTAATACCTCCACCCCTCCATTGCGCTTTGGAGTAATTCTAGTCAATACTACGCTGTCAAACAAGGCCCGAGCGCCCCCCCCTCGCTGGCCCTCATTGACCTCATCACTAGTGAATCAACGTTGACGATGCTGACGTTCCTTGCGTCACGATCGTCGGCAGAGCGGCTTGCAGCGTCTCGCAGTAAGAGAGGCGTTAGCACGTGGCCGACGCCAAGACGGACGCATCTGCCGCTTTCTGGTGGATTTCGTCAAGCTTCAGCGTGCTTGCCATTTGTGCACGGGGTCGGGAATACACTAACGATGACGTAATTAGCAGGCCTCGTCTTCTGGTGGTATGGCTTTGGGCGCAATTTGTACAAATAAATAAAAGTCTGTACGCTCTCAAGGAAACAAGATCAAGTGAAAGAACCAGAACAACGGAAGAAATAAATGTGAGCAATGGCCACGTACCTCGCACGACTCGCTTGAGAGGTCCGTAAGAACACCGAATGACCCTCGCCGATAAGCTTCTTTGGTGAGATTAGCGTGCGTCATTCCTGCGACATCTAGCTCCTGAAGATTTGCTTCAAGCAAGAGGAGTTCCCCGTGGAAGCCTTCCGGGTATCTGATACTTTTCGGATATTCGCTGGTTACGGCCATTAGTTGGAAAACTAATACATTTTTTTCTGCACTCCAAGAAGTCTGTGTACGATCTTGGACGACTTAAGCTGAAAAAACCGATCGTTGACCGAGGAATTTTGGTGACCGAAATATACATGCCGGCTAAAGTGCTGCTCCTTGTTACGTCTTCTGATTATGTTAAAAAGAATTTAGTCCGCGCCGATATTATGCGTCCGTATGTGATGAAGCCAGTGTCAAGCACAGGCAGGCGGTAGCAAATGACCCGGAGGCGAGGTAAAATATGTGCAACACGGAACATGAAAAAGACATGTTGATTCAGAGTGCCGCTCTGCTCTCGTTCGCATGCTTTTTCTCGCCCTAAAATTATCGTCTTGGGGTGGGCCACTGCAGTCCCTCAGTGGTAATCGGGTCGCTTTAGCTTACCTGTCCTAGACTGTACGATAATAACTTACGCGACTGTAAATTTTTAGACCAAATCCTTCATTACTTTGAAGCAGCGGCACTCATTAGAGATGGTTCTTGGGGCTGTCTAAATTTATTTGTATTACCTGTAGTCAAAGTCAAAACTAAGGGAGAAACGAAGCAAATAATCAGCTTTGTTTCGGAAAGCATAATGTCTACATCCGAGAAAAAGAACCCCGAAGAGGGTTTATGTGATTTACAAAAATAAACGCTTTTTAAAAAGAGCGTGTTAATTTTATAAAAGGTGCATATTTCCTTACATTTTGGTGCCTGCAAGGACGTCTACAAGAAAAAATTTACAATAAACTATGGAGTATTTCAGAGTCGAAACTGCACCAAGCATAAATAAATTTGAGCACACAAAACTGTGACGGCTGAACAAACAAATGTAAACAAGCAAGGAGCGTAAGCTGTTAGAAGGCTTTACAATTCCCGTCATCTCATTATATCCCACTGGTTGTCATTATCATCAATTTAACCAAAGCTAACGTAGTTTCTGGACAAGTAAAACTGCCGGCTGGCATAATGCAGCGTACTCGAGCAGAATCCGAGTGATGAGTAGTGAGCCCAGCTCATCCGTACAAACAATGCCGAAGGGACAACTGAGTTTTTTATTTTGCTTTTTACAACAAAAATATGTTAATATAAGTCACTAGCAGTAAACATTCTTCGCGTCTTACAACAGACCAAAGGAACAATGCACTCGAACGCATTTCATTCTGTACTAACATTTGATTGCAAAGGAATGCGGAGAGCTAGTCGTCTGCTTCTTGCACAGGAGTTGTGATGACGTCAGAACAACGTCGAGCTCTGATTGGCCAACTGAAAAAATAGTGGGTAGATCTTAATGCTAGATATTTTGAGGTCTACCCACTATCTCTTTCAATTAAAACCAATCAAAGCTCGGCGTCGTTCTCACGTCATCACATCTCCTGTGCGAAGCAGACGACTTGCTTCTCCGTATAGGCAAGAAAGAAAAAAAAACATCATTGTTTGTTTAGGTTTATAAATGTCATACTTTAAAAACATTAGAAATCATCATTCTAGATGCAGAGCCGTAGGTAAACACGCTCTTTAAATTCCTGCCGCTCCAGTTGGCTTCGGCTACAGCAACATTTTCGAAAAGAATCAACCTCTGTAATTTAGTGCTCGTAGAATTTATTGACTCTGCGGCATCAAGCAAATCTTTCAACAGTGTACATCAAAGATAAAACAAATATTATGGTTATCAAGTATTCCCTTCGATGATATTCTTAGTAAAGTAAAACGATACATACATGTTTCGACGTACCAACACAGTGTGTTGGAACTATAGCCCTAGCGGTATTATGTGCTGTTTAACTGCGGCATCGAGTCATAGCCACTATTAATATTAAATATTGTATTATTTTTTTACTAACAGGTATTACGTCACTTATATAAACTTGGTCCTTCATTTACACGTATCATTCTTAATCTTCGAGCTCTAATTACGAACTTCGATAAGAACACTCATAAATATCTTATTCCTCTGTGCCACCACCACATGGCGTTAGCGCTTACACAGTTCTTTATATTGACATCGTGTAAGAATAAGCAGTTTAAGAATTCCAAGAGCATTACCGAGGATGCGCACCGAATACTGATACGCATGTTTCCTTACGACTCGAGCCGTCAAACCTTGTTCACCGAAAACACGTTGCCTGTAAAGGATGCATCACGGGAAATGCATCCTAATTGAGGCAGAGCCCCCTTTACAAATAACATTTTAGGATCCGCCGTACAGACTCCGTTGAGACACTGTGTTCGCCCGTCCCTTCTCGTCCAAGTCTCGGGGTTTTATTCAAATATTTAACCACCACCAGCTCGTTTGCGCCATAATGTTTTGGTTCACAGTCTCGGTCTCATGCGGGGGTCTTATGCGGGGATGATATTCCTCTTAGCATTGCATCGGCTATTCCCAGGCCAATTCAAGCCGACCCTCCAGCCACAACTTGAAGCTTCAACATGCCCCTTTGTCGTGGTTCCTATACACTTGAAAAAAATAATGCATGGTGTCAGAAGTGGCTCGATAAACTTCCGCCTATAGCTGAGAAGGCTGATCAGGCATGGCCCAGCTGAAACCCCCAGAAGGATTGCGGCTGTCCGAAAATGTGGCGGACAACTGGAGGCGCTTCAGTCAACGAGTGGAGCTTCACTTCAATGCAACAGAAACAAAGAAACCCAGGAAGTTGCACCAAAAGGCAGCAATCTTCCTCCACGCATTAGTTCAAGAAGCGATTGCACGTTGCAGTTTGCAGAAGAAAAAAAAAAGAAATTAAAACGTGCTGTTGAAGCGGTTCGGGGACTAGTTCTTTCCGAAGGTCAACGAAACCTACGAGTGGTACGTCTTCCGGATCAGAGAACCGGGGAAAAGTTTCGAGCTCTTTTTCCAAGACCTCCAGAGGAAGTCAAGGACTTGCAACTTCGGGGATCTGGCTGACTTCATGCTGCGTGATCAACTGGTGTATAAAATATCCAACAAGAAACTGCGGGAACGGCTTCAGCGTAAAAAGTACCTAACCATCTACGAGGCTGTGGACTTCTGGAAGTCGGCAGAGACCTCGAAATGAAAGAACAAGACCTTTCAGCTCCTAGACTAATCAAACGACTCCGTCGCTCGCAGAAAAAAAAAATGAACAAGGTAAAAATATATTGCAGGTAGTGTTGCTTCGTGCACGAGCCCCATCCCTGCCAGGCATTTGGCGATCATTGCAAGAAATCTGGAAAAATAAGCCACCTCAATAAGGCTTGCATCGGCACAAATGAATCTGTCGACAACGTCAACCAATCCACGAGCCCAGTCGGGGATGCCAATGACTTCGATATTTTCTCTGTCAACGAAGAAAAAGCAAAGTAGCAGCGCGACTAGATAGTCACCGCAAATGTTGATGGTCGAAACACCTGCTTCAAAGTCGACACTGATGCTCAAGGAAACCGGCTACCCCTCTCGATGTTCAAAAAAGTGCGCATTTCAACGACTCCTGCACCGAGTTCCACAACCCTCGTTCCTACGGAGGAGCGAAGTTGGCGCATGTCGGTAAAGCATGTATCAAGGTCCCGATTCATGGAAGGAGGGGTTGGCTCAATTGGTTTTTATGAAGGATGGTAAGCACGCACTTCTTGGTTTCAATGCCTGCAAGCAGTTTGGCATGGTGAAACGAGTGGATTCAGGACTGGAAAAGAGTGACCTGCAGCAGCAGGTGATGCCCGAATTCCCCGATGTCTTCCAAGGGCCTGGAAGAACCAAGAAGGAGTCCAAGATTGTACTTAAAGAAGACATTCAACCCCATGTCATATCGGCCACACGTGTTCGTCATGCTCTATGTGACCCCTTGAAGACGGAGCTTGACAGGATCGTCGCTGGCGGCGTCATTGAGAAAGTCCAGCAGCCGACTGATGGGGTAAGCCCTTTCATTCCAGTACATAAGCAAACGAGAAGATCCCTGTCTGTATGGACCCCGAGGACGTAGATGCTTCCTTAATAAAAAGAACATTGGCAGTTGCCTCGCAGGGAAGATATTAAAGTGGAGCTGGAAGACACAAAGTATATTAGCAAGCAAGATGTCCATAGCTGGTTTCATCAAATCCCGCTTGACAGCTGTACATCCCAGATCCACACACTCGCAACACCTTTGGGCGCTCCGCTATTTAAGACTTGCTTTCGGCATTGCTTGAGCACCTGAGGTTTTTCAGAAACGCATGGAATTAATCTTTGATGATCTCCAAGGATTCCGAATATACATTGATCACATTTTCTTGGGGGTGTCTTCACGCGAAAAACATGATTGGTGGCTACCAACACAATTGAGAGCTGCACAGGTGGGTGTGACATCCCCCCCTGAACGCCGAAGAATGTAAATTTTGATCAGACGAGATACGCTGCCTGGGAGACAAGATCAGATGCAAGGGTGTCAAGCCAGACACTGAGCTAGTGCAGTGCCTCTGTTAACTGTCACCCCCAAGAAACAAGAAGGAGGTTCAACGGCTTTGTGGAGCGGTTAACTACTGCAGCAAGTTTCTTCCTAAGTAATCAAAAATATCAGCCGTGATTCGAGCCTTAGCTCAAGAAGACTAAGTTTTCAAATAGGACTGGCACCCATACGCGTGAGTGGTGTGCACTACAGCGCATGTTAACGGAAGGTCCAGATAACAGGTGCATCGAAAGGAGCCTTAGGCGCTGCTCTATTTCAACAGCACGAGAGGAATGGCGCCCGGTGGGGTATCGTCACGAGTTTTGACGGACAGTGAGAGCAGATACTCACAAATTTATAAAGAAAAAAAAAACCCGCTTGTGTTCGGACAATTTATCATGATTGAAACCGGTCATCGTCCGTTAATACCGATGGCAAAAACGCACTGGGGACATGCCACCACTCCTCCAGAAATTTTAGTTTGCGTTTAATGCTGTGCGACTTCAAATTGCAGCTCGTTCCCGGCAAACAGCTTGTGCTGCCAAATGCACTGTCCCGCCTAACAACGACAACCACTGATGCGGTCATGGAAGACGTCGAAGTCCATGCAGCCGCTGTACTTTCTACGATAGTGATCGTAACAAGACCAGGAAACGACTCGTCAAAGAAACGGCGCAAGATGGTGAACTCCAAGACGTCTTCGATGGCCTGACGAATAAAGTGCCACTGCAAGGCAAGTTTAAGTAATTCCAATCGGAACTTTCGGTCCTCCATTGTGTACTCCTAAAGGGTTATAAAGTGGTTATTCCACGAAACCTAAGATCAGTGATGCTGCGAAGCGTGCAGTGCGGACATGGGGGTGTTAAAACGCTTATCTCACGCAAGGTTATTAATGTTTTGGCTGGGAGTGATCGTAGCTTTTACAGCGTGGATCAGCAAGTACCCTACATGTAAACAGTGCCTATCGCCATCCAGATGAATACTGGTGCTCTGCAAAACCCCCTGGCAGCCCTGGGCAAGAGCTGGGACAAACCTGTGTTGATCTGCAGAAAGGAACTCCGTGGTTATCGCCGACTCCTATTCCAATCTCCCGAAAGTGGCCTAAACCCGGGATACAACGGTTAAAGCAGTCATCGACACTAAGGCAAGCGTTTTCTCAAGACACGGAATACCTATTGAACTATGCACCGATGGTGAATACCAGTTTGCGGCACGATAATTCCTCGATTTCGCTGCATGCTTTGATTTTGTGTACGTGGCTTCCAGAACGTACTTTCCCAGATCCACTGACATCGGACAGAAAGGTGCCCTAGTAGTTAAGAGGCTTCATGAAAATTTGCACATTCCGGCGAAGATTTTGATTAGGCCTTCTGAATTACAGATCCAAGCCGCTTGAGTGGATAGCAGCTCTCACAGAACTACTAATGGGCAGCAGGCCGCGTACTCTTCTGCCAGACCTTGGTACCAGTACAGCACGCCCCGTGCGCAAACATACCTAGGACATGGATCAGGGTCACCACCTCGTTGACTTGGAAGAAGGCGGGATAATTCGAGTTTGAGGCGCCAAGCCCTGGGGCGCGGTGAAGGATCAAGGTCATACCGAGTTCGCACGGAACAGGGTCGAGAGGGCATCTTCTGAAAGCGCAATAGTCATTCCCTTCCTCAGATGAGGTTGACTCGGAGGGATCCGTCACCGCCGACGAAGGCCTGCCGCCTACCGTACCACCTTAGCTGGCAGCTCAAGGCTACAGCACCAGCAGTACCGCTGGCTTACATCCTGGATCACCACCGTCTTCACCTCCGCCCAGGCGAGCGTCCCGACAAGCGCGCTCACCAGTCCGCTTTAATTACGATGAGAACTTCCAGCCCGATGTGTGACGGTGCAACATTAAAGGAACGAAGTGCCTTCTACGTGTGTATGTTTTGCGCATTGCTATTTACTCTTTTTTTCAATAAAGAAAGGGGATTTTGTCAGCCATTGGCCACGCAATCCAAGCCGACCTACCAGCCAGAGCGTGATACTTCAAGATGCTTGTTTGTCGTTGTTCTTATACCTTTCAAATGGACAATACAAGCACCGTCCCCTCCTAAATGCAGTTCAGTTGCAAGGTAGAAAGAGGTTGGCTAAAGTGGAAATCACGAAGTGTACGTCGTGTCTTTAGAGGCCGACGTACATCTCACGCTTTCCATTTGCCCACCTCCTTGTTTCCTCTATCCTCTTAATTTCTTACCTTCCTTGGCACGGTTCCCCTCGCAGTTTAGGAGAGGATGATCCTAAGATGATTATTTTCCCTGCAGAATACCTAAGATATACGTCGGCCTTTGCCGGATATTTATTTTAGGCTTGATCAGCGTTCAGTACAGTTTCCGAATTTCTTGCGTTGGTATCGAAAGAAAAATTAAAACGAAAAGTTTAGCCGAGCAAAGTATTAGACAAAGCGTGCAGTTTTGCTAGCTACCGATCTAAACAATCGACTAATGGCAAATTCGGGTGGTCGAGCCGGCGGCACCGGCAACCTGAAACGCGCCGGCGACACACCACGTGACCCTCAGCACCCCAACATGAAACGCCAGACGGTGGCAGTTTACTTCACCGCTTTCCCGCAAGGCACCGCTAGCGAGACACTGGTGATGTCTTTTTTAATACAATTTTATGTCGTTCAAAGATAATTACACCACTCACTTTATCGAACAAAACAATAACAGACTTGTCTCAAGATATCACTTTCTTTCTTGTATTTCACCACAATAATTGTAGACTATAATAATTTTCCCGGGTTCTAAAATGCGTCCTTGAAATCACTTGGCATGCACAGCTCTTATGTTAGCTCATAATAAAAACAATCGAGCGAAAAATATGTTTCTACTACGTAAAAGCTACGCTCGAAGCCGTCTGCTCAGCACTAGAGCGCGGCGCACGTCAGCCTACTGCCGTGACGTCAATGGAGGCGTGTTCTGTCCCTCTTTTCTACGTAGTGCTGGTCTGGCGACCGCTCGCCCGGTTGTTCGGAGATCGAGCGGAGCCGGCCCGAAACTGACCACGCGAACAGTATTGCCGGTTTCTCGGCAAATAAGGTTGCGGGCGACTCACCACCCGAATTTTTCAGAAGCGTTTGCGACAGGTTATACGTGCCATATTTGTCATAAGGCATTACCATGATGATTATTTCATCTGGCCCTCGCTGCGAAATTTAAATCCTTGTTGGTCAGATGCTTAAAATGGAAGTGAGTAGAGGTCTTCAAAAGAGTTAAAGAGGAACCATTTGCAATTTCAGAACACTCTAGCACCGTTTTCTTCTAAACGAGAAGGCTTTGGTCTTGGCACATGATATTTTTAGCTACCAGTATTATTTGACAAAAGTTACTTAATATATATATGTATATATATGTATATATTTAATATTCTTCTTTATTAAAAAAGCGCTATGCTTGTGACATGCTGTATTTAAAAGTAATGGTAACTTTTATATTCAAAAGGGGAGTCAAACTTATTTAGAATGGTTTAAATCTGCAACTCTTATAATACGCAGTAGAATATTGCGCAAGTGTCAAGCAATAAATATAGTCACGAATGAAGAGGTAATGAAACAAAGATTAACGTAGGAAACTAAACGTTTAATGGGGCGAACTTGTGCCCAAAAGAAAAAGGGAAAAAGATAAAAGCAGAGCGTTGCAGGCGGCGAAACAGCAGGATCGAACGCTGAGGCGAAACTGACCTTGGCTTGCTACGCGAAGCCCCTTATGTACACGCGTGGCTGCTGGAATGATCGGCGTAGAAGGTTGGATATGTAGAACATTCCGACCTCGAACAAGCAACAGGATTCTCGAATTTACCAGAACACTACATTGCAGAAATAAACATAAGATGCGCGTCGCTTCCAGGAATCAAAACCCTGGCTTTTCGCGTGGGAGGGAGGCACAATAACCGTTGGGCAACGCGCGCGCTGCCTTCTGGCTCAACTGCGCGCGCGGCATTACCAAGATTACTAGCTCCGTCGCATCGAAGACGGAAGACATAATTAAACTCAGGAGCGGGTAATAAAAAAGCAATAAAATGTTGGAAACATTTGAGTGTTTCTGAGAATGTACTTACAAGAGGACCTTATTTGTTTACAAAAATACAAATTTGGTTTGTATATGTGGACAGAATAATATATTTCTGATATTAGAGTCTCAAAAGTCACCTCCTTTCTGAAAACGTATTAACACCGTCTTTTAGTGTCTAGGCGAATCAGAAAGAACTCAGTCAGTTTTGCAACATTATTAAACGCAGTGTTTACACAAAAACACGTTCTTCAAAATATTTGGGAAGATGAGACGCAGGTTGAAATATAAAACAGAAACCCACAACAAAATTGACGGTTGCTGCTCTCACATCGTAATTCAAAATTTTATTGTGGTAATAAATGTATTGTCCTCAATTTCGCCGCTTCCTGTTGTAATGTAATTTTCTTCAAATACTCACCGAAGGAAAAAAGCGAGATATACCAAAGGTGGCTTGTGATTTGCCTTACAGCTGGAGCCAAAGCACGCAACTTCACTGAACACGACACGATAAGACACTTTTTCGCATTTATCTTCGATGTTTCGTGAGTATTTTACTTCGCCCTCGAGGAACCATTAGGGGAGCAGAGCTACGGATCTCCGGGAATACGTTAAGTTCGCTAAGCCCTCTTGGGAGCTTCACTAATTCGCAAGCGTGGACCGCAAGCGAGTGTCGTCGAAGCTGGGCCGTTATCGCATCACGTTTTCTTCTTCCTTTCTCGTGGAAAAGCCCGAGGGCAACGAGGTTCGCAAGCTGCACCGACCCTTCTAGCCTCATCATCGGGTGCACGTGTCCCACTGACCCCATTTCGATAATAATGCCCCATCGACGAAAGCCGCTACTTAGGCTTAGTGCTTGCTTCGCCCGTTCAATTTGTAAGTCTGCAAAGTTGCCTTTTTTAGCATAAAGGGCGTAGCGGCAAGCACACTTTACCTAAGCCGCTTTTTGGCAGGATGAATGAAAGACATTAGCGAGGAAGCCCAGCAAAGCTTTTTGTAAGCTCGAGAGCTTACTCTATACCTGGAAAGCATTTACGATCACAAAGATTTTAGGACTTGGCATCATTTTATTGAGCTTTTGTGTCGCCAATGTTTTTATTTAGCTACAAATCACAGCCGGTACGACCCGTGGATATGTCTCACCTAACATAACCTAAACAAGCTTCTTTTTGGAGCCTAGCTCACCTACCTAATCGATTTATTTACTAACAGACGCAAAGTTCATTCGCTCACAGTCGACACAAGGGAATTGAAGTATTTGTATTATAAGAATGTAATGAGAATTAGTAGAAACTCAAAGTGAAAAAAAAAATTAACATCTGTCCCAGGAAGACATTTTGGTCGGCGAAAGACCTGCTTTAATAAACACATTCATTCAATTGATCTGCAAATCTAGGGTGTTGGAGATATAAAATATCCAGTATTATTATGCAAATGTCTTTATAGCGTGAACATATTTAATACTCAGTGCGCGCAAAAATATTAAAATTAACCTTATCCAAGAATTAATAAAGAATGGCAACCATTCAACAACATATTTAACAAAGCAGTATATGGGACCATGTCATCAATTCAGGTATACTATTGGCATTGAGTTTACTTTCGTCAGAAATGGTCTTCATATAAACTTCTTTCGCGCTTGTTCTGCTCTAACGTTTCTTTAGATGTCATTTTGGTGTGCTGATCAAGAGGTGTGTTTTGCTGGCATAAGGGTAGAGTTCCACCAGAGTCCGACGTGACGATTTGAGCTTCGAGACATCCGCGTGTCGCCCGAACCCTTGGAGTGTATAACGGTATCACATATGGGAGTTGGTACTTCTGTGTGTTAAGAACTCAAAGTCGCTCTTCAGTGTAAATAATATTAGAATCTTCTTTCACGGTAGCAGTATAGCAGCAGTGTAGCAGCTGTGGGTACGCTCTCAACTGGCCATGATATCTATGTTGTATTTCTACCATAGTTAAATAAACTATTCTACGTGAGCACATGGTAAAGATGGTACCTCAGAGGCACGCATAACTTTATACCGTCCTCCGCAGCCTGCGATATTCGAGGTCATATCTGAACGAGGATTGATTACAAATAGTTTATTGTAGTTTCCACAAAAAAATACAAAAAAGACAGGATAGTTCTTTTAATCAACTTTTCAGAACGCTAGCGTACCTTCAACTTGATGGGAGAATATTTTGAGATTCTAGATATACTTTATTTTACACTCTGGAGCAACTTAATGCTTTAAGCTATTTTTTATTAACGCCTCTCCAATAACCTTAATATCCGCAGTTATGTGCAGATGATCGTAAGACAAAACAGAATAATAAAATAAAATAATTTTAATTTATCTTTAAACATTATCTTAAATTGTTTTTGTATCCAAGGGGGACAGTTTAAATCCCAATAAAATTATGTAAATGGTGATAAAGTACTAAACCTTCTAAAGGGCACATCAGTGCAGGCACCCGATTCATTGGACATTTGATTCCAGGTAGAAGTTCTGCCATCTCAGCCTGCTCTGTTCTGATCGTCCTCAAGTTGCAACTATTTCGAATATGTTTTTCGTCACCCCTTCATTTAGTAGAGTTGAATGCATCAGTTCGAGTGTTTGAAGAGCTCTCCTGATATCTCTGGAAGAAAGAACCATAAATTCGACGCTTCGTAAGACTTGGCAGAGCAGACAACTCTCATCCCTTCCCTGGAATTTATTTTTCAATAAAAAACGAACACGCGTTTAATGATTCTTTGCTACATGTTGAAATTTGGAAAGTTTGAAGAATCTAAAATTGACCGAAATTTCCTAAACAAATGCACATTTCTGTATTTTTACAACGGGCACTTTTGCATAGAAAAGAGCTCGTCGTTGAGTCTAAGCTCGGGGAGGGGGGCAGTATGGGTTCGGAAGACACATGAGCGAGCCGACCCAACACGAAATCGTGATGTGGGTGCTGGCTATTACATAACTTGATTTGCTAGAATTGAATCGGTCCTTGCAATAAGCTCAGGACGCCTATATTTAGAAACCAATGCCGCAAAATATACATCAGGACTCTTCGCACTTCCAACTGCTAATCCTAGATCCAACAATCCGTTTTTTTCTAATATAGGCCACTCCGATAGACCACCTGCGGCCGTCGAAATTTGTTAGAAAATTATAATCTAAGGATGAGAACCTAAAGCATGACGCAATACCTGATTAGACTTTTTGTATTTTTGTTTATTAGAGACATATTTTATCCTGGTGATTTACTGCTTCTCCGTGCACATATAGGTCGTGCGGTAACGCAAGAATAATCACGTAGATTCCAAATGGCGGTTTCCATACTCCGTGAAGCTCGCTCGAGGTCGATGATAGAAAGGGCGGTGCTACCCAGTTCAAGCCGTGGCCCCTAAAGTCGTCGAACACAAAGTGGGGGCTGAGGTTTACGGAGCGCGCCGATTTGACTCTCACAACGATGGCGACGCGTCTTTATCGCCCAACTTCCATCGGTGCACTCCGCAAACATTCGGCTCCAACCTTGTGTTTGACGAGTTTAGAGCCCTGCAGTAGAAAGCGTAGCGTTTACATTCTCTTACCGTCGGAATCGTGCCAACAAGTAACGTCGTTTTTTGTTTTGTTTTCAGTGGAAACTACAGTCACGTGACAACGTTGGACCAGTTGACCGTTACACTTTGTTCACCCTTAAAGGAACACTGACATCACCAAAAAACTTATCTTTAATTGTTTTGCCAGGCAAGTTTAGTATGGTGTCAGAAGACTACCCAATCAATATTTTCCTACAGAGTCACAAATATTTTAAATAAAGTTATAAGAAAAACAAAAAATGCAACTGCTCGAAACTGAAACCGAAACATGCGCACGAAGGCTAGCGAGGAGAAAGTCGCCGGAAGTCACGTGGCTACCGCTCCCTACCCATTTTGTTTTCCGGTTCCTCCGATTCTCGGGCGTGTGAAGCAGACGACGACAACCAGGACGTTGCTTGAACCGTTAGTGTCGTGCGATTGTTTCGCACTTACATCCCTTCCCCTCGCTGTTCTGTGCTTGAAGATCGATTGGCCGTCTGACCACGAACCACAGTTCCGCAGTAGTGGTCCCTCGTCCGTCGCAGCGCTGGTCCGTCGTGCGCCTCCATCGCGTCGTCCAGCCCCGCGGTACGTCGCCATATTCATAATGACGCGTACATACTATCTTCCTATGATCTGTGCAACCCTTTTTTTCGATCAGCGTATTTGCAGCTTTATGGAAGTCCACGAAAATTAGGTTTTAATCTTTTTTATATTTCTATTATTGCAATGTGTCCCTTAGAGGACCCACGAATTTGAATATATTCGGTATGCATCAGTTTGAACGTCAAGTGACCGTGGAAAAGAAAGTGAGCGCGCCTGAAACCGCCCATTTCTTGACCGGCGGTTTTCGGACGGAAAGAATACGCATTTCGAGACGCAAATTGTGTTCTGGCTAGTTGGGCTCTTATTGGTCGTGTTCAAATAAAAACGTCGCTAGCTTAATACCCTTTCAGTTCCCTTTAAGGGCGGCTCACACTTGAATCCCAGTGTTTGAGAAAGTGCCAAGTAAGCGCTGCATCAATGGTTAGAGCTGCATTGGTGTGTACGCTGGAAAAAGACGGGGTCTCATGCAGCGGAGCGTATAAAACTGCGTAAAAGGAATTAAAAAATAAAAATCAAACTGCCGTAAAAGATATATATACATATATACTTAGTAAAGTCAGTACGTGCTGAGATTTCCTGCACGATAGTCGCTACAACATTCGATGCAGAGTTCGCAAGTCAAAACTCCGAACAGAGACTCGCGTTGAATGAATAAACGCTGCGTGGTACGAAACTGGAGGCTGACGTGCAAACAACGAAATTTATATCGTGCTGTAAGCGACAATCACGTTTTTTTATGCTTTAAATGAGATCGGCCATGGAACAAGAAGGGCGTCGTCAACGCGAGGCGAAATTTCGATTTAATGCGGCCAATGCAACAAACAAACGGACACTTTGACTCTGACGCTGTTGACTATTAACCCTCGCACAACTTGTTAAGTGCCAATAATGTCGAAGAACAACGCAGACCGAGTAGAAAATCACGGCTTAACAACACTTGCTCGCGTGCGGAAATCCCGAGATTCAACTGTTCAGTACGGGAATGGTTGCAACGAGTACTTATCCTGCCACAGCTGAATATGTTTTTGTAGCGGCTTCGTGCAGAAAATAATCTACGTTTGGCAAGTCGTTTAGAGATAGTCGCCCCTTAAGGCCGACGAGACAACTGTAGACGAATAAGAAGTTGTTTATTTATTTGTACACACTCCGATCTCATTTGAGGTAATCGCAGGAGTGAGTACGCATCGGCTAGCAGTTATGAAGAACGGAATATAAAAAAGCACCCTAGAAAATAATAATTAAAAACAACTAGATATTACGACACAGGAATATGTATAATTAGTGAAATGAAAGAATTATATGCAAGCATGCGCGTAGCAAATACTTTAAAAAGGGTAATACCGAGGAAACACGCGTGATGGCAGCAGCGGTACCACATTCGCATCCGCGACCCCGTGAACCGCACCGCACTCCGACGCTGTCGCCTGGTCACGTGCATTGGCGGCGAGAGAATGGTTTGGGAGAATATGTAACTAATTACAGTTCAGGCGCATTCACACTGCCGAAAAACGCGCGTCGAGAGGTGAGATTTTTTCCTTGTTTCTCTAATTGATAAAATTCGCACGTCGAGAATGACGACGCCGGGAGACGACCTCACTGGACCCAATGTATTCCCTTGACGCACGCAGTTGACCCAATCAGCGAGCGACCGGACGAGACGTGCCGTCTTTTCGGTGACGACCTTTTCTTCTGTTTTTATTTTCGCTGAAGGCGAAAGGCAGAGGAGTCGAGGGATGCCCGCAGTCGCCAAGCGTCGCTGGAAGCATTTCAGCGCGAAGAAAAGCAAGCCGATTTGAACATACGACTGTGAGCAGTGTTTTCTGTGTCCGTGTACGACGCTGTCCAACTTACTGCGCGAAAGCCGCCATCGAACGACGAACGTGCAGTATGTTACGACTGCGCGAAAGCTAGTGATCACCCCCAATGTGTTTTGTGCATTCTTATGTGCAACGCCACCACTACACAATACAACAGTTCCCCTTCGAAAACACTATGACACTATGACACTAGCAGATTGCAGTGCTGTCAAAGGTACGGACACGCGGGCGTAGCACCGTGCTAACCTCTGTTTGTACGAGAACGGGGCAAAAGAAAATCCTACTGAAGCTGCGCGATCGAGTCCGTGCCCCTCACATGCGCTGCATTTAGCTGAGTGTAAACAGCATATATAATCATCGCCGTTGTCCATTCACTGAAGACGTTGTTTCCAAGCGCTTATGCAATCACGAAAGCAAGGCAACAACGATCGCATGAGACGGGCGAATAAAACATTTCCGTGTTTTCTCGACAAACTCGAGATTCGCCGAGAAGACGCCGACGTCGGGTGGCCCTGTAAGACGGCCTCTTCTTTTATTGACGGCGGCTTTGCTCGTCGACGGAAGCGCGCATTTTTTCTCTGCGTGAATCCGCCTTCACAGTTACTCATTCACAAAAGTAAGCTACCGTTACCCCTGAAAATAATTCGTTATTTTCTCGCCGTTACCTTCAACCTTAGTGTTCTGGGGTATGGCCCTAGAATAGTAACAGGACCTAACAGAAAAGCCTCAAGGAGGCGTTATTGTTCCGCCAGTATATTGGTCTTGATTCAAAATACAAACTCTACCGATAACGTGGCCTAGTATTGTAAAGAGAAAAACAAAATTATAATTTTTATATCGGTCCCAAAAACTGGCGCACAAAAAGGGCGAGAGGCATGCCGGCAACATGAAGTTTTTAGAAGACTAGGTGAAAAGCAGGACAAATTTAAATAAACATTCGTGTCTTCCCAAACATAGGAAGTTTTGTAATACCTTTCGAGTAGCATGCCAGTTATCGTCGCACCGTTCTCAGTCGACTTTCGTGTGAACTTCATTTCAGCGGAAGATGGAGCGTCCCCTGCTCTTGCGACATTATGCGAACTGTCGTAGTCACTATGGCCGGAGGGCATTCTTACTTGTTTCGAGCTTTTTAAGGAGCGCAATCGTTTTGTGCCCGCCCCGCGCCTTCAAAAGCAGAAAAAGAAAAAAGAAAAGAGCGAAGGGACAAATATAAGAGGCGCGCACATATCCGCTACTCCAGCTGGCGTGCACTTTTACCGTTTATTTTTCGTGTTCGTTTGCAGGGAGAGTTCGGTTCTTTATATCAATATGCTTCTCCCTTCATTGTGGGTAAGAAAGCTGACAGGTTTCGCTTTAAAAACAACCGAACCACAAAAACAAAAAATCGAGTCGAGGTGTTAGGCGACGTGAAGAAAGGCTTTGAGCATCTGAAGAATGCCAGGCCTTGCATTTTGTAAGTGCAGGTGACAGTGTAATACCGAAAACTTACCCTTACAAAAAATAAATAATTGCCTTTTTTACGTTTAGAATTTTCGTGTTTTTCTTTCTCCGTGAGTGAAAACGAAAATCTAATGGATTACAATCAGTTGCCTTAGTAAGTAAAGTAATATCAGAGGAAATTACTTTACAATTACAGTATAAAATATAGTGATTATACGCATTTCGACTCATGTACTTGATAAAGTAGTAAAGTAGATTTACAACGTAATATCTGATTACTTGTAAGAAGTGCTTCACGTACAAGTCTGGTAATACCTGTTAAAATAAATCGGACTGCTCTAGCCTGAGCCAAATCGAGCAAATTATCATGCCTTTTTGAATAGCATGGATAACTTTTAAAACTCTCATGGCCAGAAATCGAGTCTTCCAATGTTCGGAATATTTATGGCATGTTGAACCGCGACAGCTCCCGCGGTAGCAGCTCGCAATACATTTTAGATGTTCTGAGTTATGCTGTTCTACGTTTCACATAAAACCACGAAAAGAGGTTTTACGTAAAAACAACTAACAATAACATTTTTGGTACCTTGGGACTTTGTAATTTTACTCTGCGCTGATGTACATATAAAACCAAAATTAAGCAAATAATTTCTGAAAACAAAATATTATTTTTAACAAGCAAAAAACCTAAGCGAACGTTGCATCTACTTTAGATGCACCACGCCGTATGAAAAATAGATCTCTGCCTCCCAAGCTCGATGCGGACAGGTAAATGTGCACTCGAGCCCTTACTCTGCTTTAGCCATGCGCTAGCAGCGTAAGAAGCATTTATCACTGCCTATCATGCAATTTCTCTTAAATTTAATGTTCAGCGCAGGTAGTTTCTTTTAATTTCGAAGGGTGTTTGTTTACCTAAAACTTTCCAGGTGCCAAGAAATACAAATATCCCTCCAATTTATCAGCGCTATGTTGCGCATGCACTTAGGTTTAACTTTTCGTGCAGACAGTTTGTTTTTTCCCCGAGGATTGTCTGTTTTTTTTATCTTCCCAAATCCCTACAAATACAAATTTGTAGACCATATTTTTACAATTTCTGGGCTTCTACAAATACTAATTTTATCCTCGTCAATAATCTATGCGACAGAAGACAAAATGTAAATCGACGTTCTTTAAGCCAAGACATGCCGTGTGGTCTGCTTCCAATTATCCCGGCCGACTCCAACTTTAGTGCATTATCGTTTCAAAAGGATGCTCTTTTTACTGTTAATGCCATAGCAGTTCGTGGGACACTTCGCGGGTTTCGCGCCGTCGACCGCGCACCCATATTGACGCAGGCCATTTTCGGCACTCCGCCAAAAGATTCCACATTGACGTCACGCCGCTGAAGTCGCGCCGCTCGACAAGGCTCTGACGTCACGCCGCGCATCACGTCACCCGCTACCTTGCGTCAGCTGACACAATGACGTGACATTGTCATGTCAAGATACGTTGCACAGTACGCCACGCGACTTAATGACGTCAGGTGACACAGTGAGTCACGTGACATTCAGCCGTCACGTGACAATACGTCGTCACGTGACACCGTGACGGCACGTGGAAACATAAACATGAAACTGCTGATAACGGAAACAATAAAATCAAAGTGTTAAACAAATTGTTTCACATGTTCATGAAATGTTCTCTACTTAATACACCCTCATTGATTCCAAAACTCTATGGAATTTTCTTCCAGTGTGTTACTTGGTTTAATACGAAGCGCCTATGCGGATTCTATGGTGCGCGCTCGCATCTCTACCGTTCATCCAGTTTATCTACGTTCCGAAATCACCTTAGCGGCTCCGACGTGACATCTCAGCTGTCGCAGTGTTTCACACACACGGGTTGCGTAAGTGCCCTGACTTTTTCATTGATTCCACCATTCGGCGTGACCTAGGAAAAGCGCTTACGCGTAAGAGGTGTTCTAGATATATGCGTCGGTTTTTTTAGAGTGTAGAATAATTGCGCCACAGGAGAGTTCACTCGGCACGTGGCTTAATTTTCGGAAGAACATGACCATGATCACGGAAACGGAATAATCAAACGTTGGTGTTCCTTAATCAAAGCGTGTGTCAGATTATGTTCTAGGCCCGAAACATGACACTCCGTCGGGAAATAACAAAGTACCGCCTACTCACGGCTGTCTGCTTTCAATTTTCTTATTGATTTTTATACATTCCAACAGTAATAAAAATGATGGCCTGTCTGTATTTAATTTTATTTATTTATTGTGCGTAGTAGTTGATGTGTCGTTATGGGCTCTAACTTGCTTCATCTTGTTATAAACATTTTAGCTTCTTGCGATGCAAGTTTTTATCGCATATAATAAATAGTTCATAGTAAATATGATGGCCAGAACATATAATTTCGCAGTCAATGATTGAATATTATCGATGAAAGTCATGAAAAATGACATTTTATCATAAACATCAAGTAACCCTCCCCCCCAAAGAAAAATGTGCTTTTTTCAGCGTATCTTATAAAACTAATTAAACTATTTTTCAAATGTAATATTTTTATTTATTGCTAAATATCTTTACAAAAAACCTTCCAACTGAAGGTTTCACCTACGTAAGTGCTGCACCAAATTATAAGCGTAAGGATTTGCATCGAGCAAGCATGCGTAAAAATGACCCAGCATTTCGCACAGATGAAAAACAATCATGAGCACAAACTCAGAAAAGACGTGGGATGTACAGTCACGCAGATACTAAATAGCTCCACGCGAACAGGCGTTTTTTTGTTTGTTTTTCCGAAGAGCGCTTGGCTGGTGGCTTACGAACGTCAGGACTCGTTCATGTGGAGCAGATAGAGGGAAGCCCATCGACGCGAACTGCCGTTATCATCTCCGCCTGCGTCACCGCGGTTTGATTGAAAGGGGAGAGGATTTCCGGAACGGCATACTCGGCGACTACTCGTTTGAGGGCGAGGAGAAAAAAATTAATCAAAATAACTATCAGCCCTTTCTTTCAGCGGTTTGAAAGTGTTTTTTTTTTCTCTATTACGTTTGATTTTTATTTTCTGGAAGTGCATATTATTGCGACCTTGTCAGCAGCAGTATAGGTACTTTTCAACGCCGTCAGTAAACTTGCTCTCCAACTTTTACTCGCTTGTTTTGTGTTATTTTTATGATGACTCAGGCGCAGATGATAAAGGCAGTTCGCGTTGATAGGGCCCCCTTATCTGCTCCGCATGGACGAGTCTTGACGTCGGCGCTAGTTCTAACGTAAACCACCAGTCGAGGGCTCCTCAGAAGAAAAAAAAATGCACCTGCTCGCGTGGAGCTATTTAGTTATCTGCATGACTGCATACACATGCAAACTAATCATTTTGTACCAAGCTCACAAAACGTAAGATAAAACCCTAAATATTACAAATTGTTAGCGAGCTCTCAAAGCTACACCTATTTAGTACTCTTGTAACGCGGTGAAAAGGCAACAAAATTTCAGGTCCGGCAGGTTATCAAAACCACGAAAGAATTCGCGATGGTCGTCATGAACGGAAGTATCAGCACGAGAAAAAGCTTCTCCCTCGAAAAATGTTAAACTAAAGTTTTCTCTTGATTTATGAAAAATCATTGTTCAAGGACAACGGCATACGAGAAAACGTTATACGTTTTCAAATCAATGAAAAATTCATTTTTCTATTTTATAAGACAACGTCTAATGTTTCGATGCTGGAACGATTGCTGCTTTCTTGTCGTGAAACAGATGCGTGCACGTTTTAATTTTTTCTACCAAACAAGCCGACCATGATTACTACAGTGAGAGCTTAAATTAATCAGAAACGTGCACATGCCGTTTCGTAAATGGTAATTTTCGCAATGCGTCTTGATTTACAACATCGACACGACGAATCTCATCAGTCTTCGAATTATTTGGTCCTGAAAACAGGATGAAAGAGGACCTCTGTTCCGTCCTCGTCCTCGATGTTTTATTTTTTCAAGTATTCGTAACAATTATTAGTCCTTGATCATTTCTTATTTCTTAATTTTTAATTCAATCACATTTAAGAAAAGCGCAACATAATACTACAGCCTATTTCCTAGCGGAAATAAAACCCCTCTATTATCTATTGACGAATTTTATGTCCTCCCCGAAAATTGACCAACCACCAATTAAGGTCGACAGCCCAAAACGCATCGCCCAGATTTGCCTCTCCGCGACTGACACAGGCCAGCACAATCCGCCTGACGCTAGTTAAACGACATAAGACAAGGGGGAAAACACTCTCAGGCAGCTAAAGGTTTCTCATCCGAGGAGCAGTCAGATAACAGTGTTAGTTATTCTGCGCCCTCCGAATAGCGTTAGTAAACAGCCTCCAGTACAACAATGCGACCCACTCAATACAACTCCTTTTGCTATTCATTTTCTTCAAGCTCGTCTGTCATTACTTCTTTAGCTATGTGTACTATTTGTCGAGTTGTCAGATATAGCTTGGTTATTTTGCGAACCTTCGTTACCGTTTTGATTATGGGAACGCTTCTAGTCATTGAAACGCTTGAATTCTCATTAAGTAAACTAAATTGTACTTATGGTAGCACCTGGACGATGTTGATAATAGGTCCCTCCTCTAGAGCCCCAATTAGCGTTCTAGCACTGATCTTTTCAATAAACATATTATTCGCGCATATCAAACGCTTAACACCTGGCTAACAGGACTACTCAAAATTTGTTTGCGAAACATTCCAACACCAATTGACAGCCATAATATGCTCAGACCGAATATCGAATCGCCCAAACACTCACACAATCGATCTCGAATCGCCACGACCTTGTAACTGAACCGATATTGACCCGCAGGCAGCGTACAAAATCCTTTTCGCCGGTTTCGTCCCACAGTCTGCTTCTGGACGACAAAGTCAGCTGCCGCAGGCAGGGGGGAGCATCATCCACCCGAGTTGTGACCATGTTCGGCGACCGGAAATGAACCGGATCTTCCGGTCCAGGCCGGTCGGATAATTCGAGAGAGTCGAGTCGAATCTAATGGACCTTTTCCGAGAAGCGTTCTGCGCACGCGCGAGCGCCCGATGCCAAGCGGCGGAAGTGTGCACGAAAAATCGAGTGAAATTCGAAGGAGGCTGTGGATCAGCGAGTAGCAAACGTAATTGCAGCATACATATAATTGTGTCACGCAAAAAAAGAAAGCGGACGGAAAGAATAACACGACGTTTAAGTGGACGCCACGGAGGCCCCACTTGGACGGCGCGTTGGGCACGCCCCGCTGCTCAGAGAACGAAGAAACTGGCAGCGCAGCTCCCATTATCGATTGGTAGCGCAGGTAGGTCCCTTCCTCGATTTTTAGTTCGTGCAGCCACCGCCTGGTGCCGTCGGTATGTGAAAAAAGGTCCATTGCTTTTCCAAGGTTACAGGGGCAGCGACGGAACGCAGTGGAATGTTGGGACGCTGCACACGCGTCTGATATTGCCAGGATTGAGAGATGGAGGGGTATCAGTATAGTAAACCTCTTAGGGAAGCGATTGCCTTAGGACAAGAGAAGTTTGTGTCGATAATATACTTTGCTCAATATTTTTTTTCTTTGTACGTTTAAAAGAAACCTTGAAGGCATAACACTTTTTTGGATTTTCCTGGTTAGTGGCTACTAGAAGAGATAGTTTCGCCCCAACTGTTTCGAATGTTTTTCTTTTATTTTATGAAACGTATATGAACATTGTTCTCTTATGATTACTAGCCCAGGAAATCTTCACATTCGTAAAAAGTACGTTCTCAGACAGTCATATTTTCGATGAACATACTTTGCTGGCTAAGATCTAAAGAAATATTTACATGGAAAACAGAGAAAACGCAACCACATTGAAATATCTGGCTGTGGTGTCCCTGTTTTACATGTTTATTATTTCTTCAATCTTGACGCGCACCGACATGGTCTTCATCAGTCAGTACTCTACTGAAGCAGATTTAAATCACAATATAAATTTTCTCACGTACATTCTTATAAATTATGCTTAACAACGCTTCAAACGTCGACGATATCTTTTTTTTGTTTTCATATTTTCCGTAACAGACACTTGCGTCGAATAAATGTCTAAACTAATTGAAAAAAAGAGTCGCCGCTAGGTCCTTTTACAAGGTGACGTCTCCAAAATGCTGACACGTTTTTTGACGCCGCAGTAAGTTTACGTCAACAAGAACGCAGTGCGGAACAATGCTTATCAATTAATTTCTAAACAACGTTTGTTCTGTCCCCGTCTTAGAGGTTATGATCAGGGTAGCAGGCAAAGTCCAAGATTTTTGTTTTGTTCTAACGCAGATTGCGGGGTCAGACTGAACATTTCATGTCTTTAATGAACTAAAAAAAATGATATCAGTTTCGAGCTGCTGTTCCCCTTACTATGCGGCAGAGCAAACATTTTCTTCTTAGAAATGATAGCAACAGGTTCGTTTTACCCTCATTGCAGAACAAACAGCTAACTACACAGTGAACTTCTCTTCAACACAGCAAAGTTCCAAAGTAACTGATACTTGGTTTTAACATTTTTTTTAGTATACAGTCTTCTTTCACACTGTGACGCCTATCCGTATTCCAAAATTTGAAGGCTTTGGGCAATGCGCCGAGAGAAGTAAAGTTGTCCATAAAGACAGTTTAATGTGCCAAGTTACGACATCGCAGATAACGTGCAGTGCGCTATGAACTGAACCGGAAGTTTGACGTAAAACGTGTCCCTCGGTGTCAGACTTCCGAAACTTGCGGGTTTCGGGTCGTTAGGTCCGTCTAACAGCTTTTGACAGAAGTATCGACCGAAAAGTTTCCCGGGTTACAAAGATTAATATAGAGTGCCTTGGACTGTAGCCTCGAAGTATACATTCTGCTTTGTTTTGTTTTATTGACACTATTTTTATGTCTAAGTGAGCAAGCACTTACCAGCACAAAACATTTCCGACAGTGGTAGGCTTCCCCGGACGCATGAACGCTTCCGGTAAGACAATTGTTCCTAAGTATAATTGTCTGTCATAACAGGTCGTTAGAAGAACAAATGGATGGACGTGGGCTCATAAGTGTGGCCTTTATAACGGCCTTCCAGGCTGAAACTATTTCCGAGAAACAAGCTTTTATTATCACTTCTTTTTATTATCACTCCGAGTCTCATTACAGATTCTGTGAGCACTATAGTCAGGATCTTCTAATAGCATGAGGCTCCATCTAATGTTACTACCCTTAGAAAATAGGTCCTAACAGAAGCAATGCGAACCGACTCCTCGCTCTCGAAACATTTTGTTTTTATAGTTCACGGTTATTTTTGCTTCCAATCTATCGCATCAATTATTGTTGTGCAGTAATAAATTAATTATTAGGGCCTGAATGGAAGCTGTATGAAAATATATTTAGCACATTGTATGGCCAAACTATCATTAATTATTTTATTTTGTAATTTATATACACCTTCCTCCATTATTTCGGTCAACATCTGCATGTGGTCAACTAACTGCATTCAGATATAGTTGAGTAGAACGTTTATTATACATTATACAGCGCCTTGCTCGATATTAATCCCGGAAGCAACAGCGTCACAAAATATTATATAACCAACTTATTCTCTTCGAAGAATTCAAGCCAAAATTCTTTAGTTTCTTCCGTTTATTCTTACTTGTCTTCCACTCGCTATTTCTGGACTGACATAACTACTTTACAAAAGAATCAACCTGAATAAAAAAAATTATCTGTAGATTGTTGAAGCTCATGGAATATATTACAGTTTTTTAAGTTACTCAACATTCTAAAAAAACGTGCGATTTGTTTTTTAATTTTTGATGTATTTATTTTATTTGGTTATCAATTGTAAGCTTCTGCGCTAAGAAAATTCAAATTCGTGTAAACGTACTACATTTTCGCGAGGACCTAATTTTCGCGAATTTCGCGAATCGCCTACAAACGCGAAAAATACGTCCCGCGAACAATTCGGACAATATGTGAACGCTACGAAGCTACGCTGATTCCGCGAAAATCAGAACACGCGAATAGTTTCAAATTCTGAACTTTGGCCCAATTCGCGAAGGTAATTTGAGCCCGCGAAAATTAAGTCGTTTACAGTAGTTATCTAATTGTGAATTACCTACATGACACTACCCTCGTTTCTCAAAGATAAGGTATTTTTGCAGAGGTACGGTACCTGTATCAGGTCCAGTGTTGCACCGGTGTTGTGCGATATCTTTCTCGCGAAGTTTAACTGTACCGTTTCGCATGCCTAGACTGACGTCCCGGTTGTTAAGATTTGCAGATATGTGAATGATTTTATTGTTTTCGTTTGCATACCGCCAGAGACACGCCTGGACTCTGTTGCTCAGTCTGTCTTACGGGTTTTCGATCGTTGTTCGAACCATTTACGTTTCACGCTTAACGTTTACGCTTTACGTTTCACGCTGATAACTATAAATCACAAAGAAAAAGAAAAACAGAACACCGAGACCTGAATATTAGTTTTTCGTCCGCTGTGGTTGTATTTTTTCTCATTAAGAAAGAATACGACAATTCACAAAATAACACGCCTCAAATGTTAGATCACGCTCAGCTTCCTTATGTACTCACCATATTTTCCTAAATAAAGATGGTTTTGTGTATTATTTTTAATATTTATGATTAGATATACTTTATTCTCCAGACTGCTGATGGGGTAACTATTTGTTAGCGATAGTTCACAAAGTGTAGGACTAATTTGCATGTCAAATAAGTAGACACTCTAATTAAGGCTCACGTAAAAGATATTTCGCTGCCACGTTTTGAACTGTATCGGGCTTTATTTCAAGCTATATAGTGTCTACATTATGTTATAACATACATTGTTTCTATTAAAAAAAAAAGAGCAAGCATCTCATTGTGGAAGGGGCTGAGTACTAAATAAATGCCGGCCTAACGTTCTAGCGCCAAAATAGTACAGCTCAATATTGCAATAATATAAACTAAGAAATCATATGCAAGCTATTATATTTGTTGGATATCGTATCCTGATATTTAATTATTTTCTATTGTATAACGTGCCTCGCCAGTAACGTCATTTTTTACTTGGTGTTCATATGAAACATTTTCGCTTTTACTGTAATGAGAGGATGGCATATTTTATTTCGCAAACCCTTGTTTCGCTCATTTCAGACCAAAAGTAAACAAAACAAAACAAACATCACGAAAGTGAAGTTTTTTGTTATTTTTAGCGGACATACGTCCTGGAAAAATCAGAGCACGCTGGTCACGTAATGTGACCACGTGACCACATCACGTGATGACACTATCATCTATTTTACGTGCACGAATATTTCCAAAGAGGACCACAACAGGCTCCACTGTTCCTTTCACCACTGAGTGTGCGGATTATTTCCTTGCAGAATACAGAGCTTTTACGTCGGCCTTCAAACACAGATCTGGCGCTCGTTTGCCATTGGGGTGGAGACAGAATATCGCAACGCGCCATGCTTCCTAAAGCCGCCTAAGACCTAGCAGACGCCACCGAGATAGCCATTGTCTTTCACTATTTGGTTTGTGTGACCGGACGTCCCGTTTTGTCCGGGCAGTCCCGTTCTTGAGGTTAATTTCTGCCGTCCCGTCATTTTGTCTCAATGAAGCTTCATGTCTCGCGTCCGTAGGAAGGTGCATGGTTGGGAATTCAGTACCGAGTGAGTGGAATAAAAACCGAAATAATGTTGCTTGGTACGCAGACGTAATTTTATAGAAATATAAACATAGTGTGCAACTATTACCTCTCATAGAGTACAATTTTATATATGCGGTCTCATCTGCCTGTACATTTTGTTCACCTAGGCACGTAAACCAGTCTTTTTCTGATCTACGGAATGTGGCCTGTTTTGGTTGGCAACATTTTTCACCCTGTGTTTTAAAATGAAGAAGAAGTGTATTGTGGTATTCTCGCTCTATTAGTAATCGCCGTCCGATCGGTCTGTTCTTCGCTCGTTCCCCAGGGAGTGACACAACACAACAAGAAGACAGCGAATGGGTTTACTGTACTTCCCGGTTGCCCGTCCTCGAGAGCCGGCACCCCGGGGCCGCCGACCCTGGTTGTCGCCCGTAGTTCAGAGCTCGCAGTCGGAGTCCGTGTCCAGGCCTGCGGATCGTCCTTCCCACGCCAGCGCTGCGTAGGCTAGCTGTCCTGGGCTATCACAGCCCGAGTCTCGCTGCGGAACCACTCCGGAATCGTCATGGCCCAGGCCGGTATGGTCAGGGCTCGCCGTTCCCACCGGTCCTGCTCCAAACCTCGCTGGTGGATCGCCATGGGCCAGACCAGCCAGACCGGCTCCGTCGTTCCTGCCCCGCCCCAGCCTCGCGCAACACGCACTGTCCGGCGCCAGCTCGTGTCTTTTCGGCAGACCGCCTGTCACGTGACCTCCGCCCCGTCTTCTTCCACCCTCGTCTCCCACAAGGTGCAACGAAGGATTACGGTAAAATGCTTGTTTTACGTTTCACTGAGTCATAGCTGTTAATCATGTCGTTTAACAATGTCCTGAGACTGCTCGGTCGTCCTTGATGATAAGGACATTGTATTGTGGGCTTGATCGCAGGCACTCTTGTACAGTGATAGGGTAACTGTATTCGAGAACCCTCTCAACGTCGGAGTCCTTGCATGATAAGGTGCATTGCAATGATGGTGTTCTGGGTTTGACCGCGTGGTCTCTTATGAATGTGTATGTACTTTGTATTTGAAAAGGCTTTCAACAAAGGAGATATCTGCATAGAAGGTGGTTGAGAGTGGCTGTGTGGGTATATATAGGATGCCTGAGAAAAAAATCTCTGTTCCTTCGACTAAAAGTTTTTCTTTTTCTGCACCACAGTCTCAGGTGTTAAACGACATGATTAGCTACCACCAGCTCCCCTGCGCATTTTCACTGAGAGCTCTTCTCGGACTGGCGGAGAAAAGCTCACGGAGAAAATCTCACCGGAGACTAGCTCACCGGAGAATAGCTCACCGGAGAAAAGCTCACCGGCCTTTGAGCGGATGCGGAAAAAAGCTCACCGATTTTTTTTTTTTTCTTAGCTTAGCGGATTGTGCGTCACACGTGGCAATTTAACACAATTAGAATTCGTCACTTCATTAAAAATAATTGTCCTTTTTTGTAATATTATGGAAGTTGGGCATATTTACTTATTCCTCATAAATTAGTAATCACCCATTTCGTCTATTAATGACGTCGCAAGTATACAATCAGAACATGTGACACCCGTAAAAAAGACAATTTATTGACAACTTGATATTGCGCCGTCAGTAACTCTGTCAAATAATAGTTTTTTCTTTTTTACAAACTAATATGAATAGGGATGTGTGAACCGTTTCAGCTCCGAAGATTGTGTGGTGCCTGAGTAGATGAGTAGGTGTTTGTTGATGTAATCGGTGTCGGCTACGGTGTATTCTTTCTGGTTTTTGTTTTGTTTTTTCACAAATAAAACATTAGTTCCGAAAACAGCTTCGTCCTGTCGTGTTTGTTGTATTCACTCCGTCTTCGTCCTTTGGGCGGTTTTCATCATGTATAACGTTTACCAACTTGCCCAATTCGCTACCTTACAGAAGACTAATTCTTATATAGGTCTCGAGTAACAACGGTGACAGTGTGCAGCACTGAAGGTCATGGGTCGTTTGCCGTGGAAGGGCACTGTCACACAAGGGCAACGTGTGGAAAAACCTGCACGACCGGCTAGAAAACCTGTATGTCCGTGGAAGAAAGAAACCTTGATATCCTACTGACCGTTCCATCTTGTTTTCAAAGGTTAACAAAAGCTTCAAAGAGAATTTCAGGCACCGCGTTTCTGCGCATGCACTTTTTGATTTTCGGCATTTACAGTTTTGCTTTCTATGTTTTAGGCAGACATTCTTAAGTTTTCGAACTTTTTCCTGTTTTTCAAGTTCATAAAGTTTTTTGTTAGGCTTTCGTTGCCTAGAAAGTAAACCACAGAAAACACTCGCCGGCAATTATCAATAGGCTTAACAAATATTTAAAAAAAATTTTTTTCACGGACACTGACGAATTTTAATGACAATAAATTGATGTATGTTACGCATGATCCGACAGCCTCCATATGAAAAGAAGAAAAAATCGGTGAGCTTTTCTCCGCATCCGCTCTATTGGCTGTGAGCTTTTCTCCGCATCCGCCGGTTTTGCGGTGAGCTTTTCTCCGGTGAGCTTTTCTGCGGTGAGCTTTTCTCCGAGATTCGCTGCTTTCTGGCTCTCTTCCCTCTACCCGACGTCTCGTTTTCTACCCTGAGGATTATGGTCACCCTACTATTTGGTCACCTGCAGGGCTCTTCGCAAGATCGTCAGGGAGCGGTTCGCTCAAAGAGCTAGAGACAGCGGGAGTGGTTATAGGTTGGTGGTCAAATATTGACCCGGTCACGTCGAGAAACAAGGCAACGAAAATAGAGTCCCTGCTGCTAACAGCGACTCGGCAGCCTCCTGGAGTCAGAACTTTCCCAAAATATACACTGTTCCTGTTTTCCTTCCGAGGCTGTAGGCGGTTTTATTGGAAGAAATACAAAAAAGCGAGCGTGCTTTCAACAATGGAGAGTTGTTGTTTGCAGACTACGCTAGAGTTCCGGTTGTGGTCTTTGTCTTCTTTCTTGTCTTTCTTTCCTTGTCTTTTTTTTATTGACTGCAGTGAGGCACAGGCTCAAAGAACGCCAATCCACTGTTATGTGTTCTCCTTTATTGCTGCCTTAATCCGCATGCCTCAATTTTTTTTTTAAGCGTGTTAGCTGGGATGTCTCCAACCTAAAATAACAACAATGGCGTAATTGCTATTTTTGTTTTGCTTTGCTTCAGATACTTTTTTGTCATATGTTTTATCCACAATTCATGCGTTATTGTTCTTATGAATCTGGATAATATAACCCTCGATATCTTATATTACGCTCGTCTCCTAAGAGTCCACGCGCATTTTTTTTTTCTATTCTACTCATGGGTGTTTGTTAGAGTGAACTTTAATTCTTATGACAAGCCTTCTTTAAGACTGACCAGCCTTTTTCTTAAGGTTACGTATTCATACTACGCTCGCGAATGCTACCATTATTTAAATAGCCACATTAGAAAATCACACGGGTGAAAAATTGTCCCCTGAGACTGATGGCATTGAAGTAAAAACAAACTAATAGCTAGGTTCGCCCATTTGGTCCGAAAGGCTCGAGGTTAACCCAGAAACGGTGTACAATATTATACAGTTTGTAATCAGACGGTTACAAACAAAATAAAAATACGACCTAACGTTGGAATGATGACGCTCTAAACCTCGTGTGAACTTTATATTTTGCGATTACCTATTATTGTCTCGCGCTCATAACATAAATTCGCAGCCAAAGACAACTCAAGAGAGGAAAGGTGGGCGATTTCCGGGCATCTAATTATCGTTGGGCAGCCAATGGAATTGCGGAATTCGCCGATGAGGACACCGAAGAACAAATCCGGAAACAAAGACCACGCCCTACGTTCTTTAAGCTTTAACACTTCAACACTTTAACGCACGGTTGTGCATCTGTGAAACTGCTTAATTATGTTGCGGGTAGATACTCAGGTCTTCAAATGTCGCCTGTTTAATGCGTAACTTTTTTTTTCTAGGGCTGATATTAGCACCAAAGTTCTGCATCTTGTTTGAAACTTTTTGTAATGAACGTAGAGGCGTAGACAAAGTAAACTAGGACACCCGAACACACTTGGTTGCTCTAAAGTTTCCTGCTGTCAGTGGCTGTGTAGTTTTGAAGCAGTGTGGCTACGGGGCTACAGACGCCACCGTCTTTTTGCACGCAATTCTTCACGGTCCGGATGACACTGTTGACGTGAACAGCAAACTTCCCGCCCTATTGGGGGCGGGGAAAGTAGACCAACATACTTTCTACGTAAATGAGATAGCCTAAAAAGGTAAAGACAAGAGGAAAAGTTTAGCGAATCGTTAAGAGAGGAATCGTTCTTCAATTGCGTATCGTCGCAATTGGAACCGTACTTTTTTTTCGGAAGTAACTTAACTAAAGTCTTTACCAACGAAAAAAAAAGTACCGTTCCATCCGCTGCCATCCAAGCCGCTTTATGCGGCTTTTTTTCTCGGTCTCCACCATTGAAAATGGGAAATAAATATATATTATATTATTATTATTATTATTAATATTATTATTATTATTAACTTTAACTTTGCTAGTGGTGACTATGTGAATTTGTATGAACATTTTTCAAAGTTATTGACTCGTCATCTATTACAGAATCGACTGATGTAAATGTCCAGGTATCGCAATTCACGGAAGCAGTTCAGTCAGGAATGAACATGTTCATTCCTACCAAACGGCCTGGGACATCAACATTCCCGTATTGGTTCACCCATCAGTTGAAAACGTTGTTGAGGAGAAAATCATTTGCACACAAAAAATTTAAGAAGACAGGATTGGTAAGGTGGGAGTCAGAATTTAAGCACTACCGGCGCCTTTGCAAATAGCAATATTCAATTGATCATAAACAATATGTAGCCTCTGTTCGAGTCTAATCTCCAGCGTGATCCTAAAAAGCTTTGGCAACACGGCAGAAGTCGTTCTGGGAAAAGAACTAGGAAGGACATTCTTCTTGTAGACGAGGAAGGCAACGCCTGCTCTGATGTTTCTAATGCCTTCGCTCATCATTTCAAGTCGGTGTATAATTTAAACCCTTCGATACAACTCGCCTCTTCTACTGTTGCGGGAGGGAGGGGTACCTTTCCTTCTTGGTTATGAATGATGACATTATTGAGGAATGTAAAAAATTAAAGTCAAACTTGTCTGCTGGTTATGATGGGATCCCTGGTGCGCTCGTCAAGGCATATCATGAATTTTTCACCCCTGTGCTTGTATCTATATTTAACAACTCGTTGAAGTCGGGTGTGTTTCCTGAGGCGTGGGAGGTTGCCGTAGTTATCCCTGTGCACAAATCAGGTAACAGAGGGGACGTCCGCAATTACCGACCAGTCTCGCTACTATCCACCTTCTCGAAGTTATTTGAAATGGCAGTTAATAAAACTCTGTCATTTTCTTTCAAAACTGTAATAGTGCCGGTCCAGCACGGATTCATACCCAGACGCTCTACAACAACAAATTTGGTTGCTTTTATGTCTGCGGTCTCGAAGGCCGTGTGCAGTAAGGGACAGGTGAATGCTATATATATTGACCATAGTAAGGCTTTTGATGTTGTTGACCACGGCATTCTGCTGTCAAAACTATCGCAGTATGGTGTATGTGGGACATTACACCACTGGCTACAAGATTATTTATCGCACAGAGCATGCCTTGTTCGAGTAAACGGCAAATACTCGTTGAGATATGGTGTCACGTCCGGGGTCTCTCAGCGGTCGGTGCTGGGGCCTCTACTTTTTCTATTTTTGTCAATGACGTGTCTAAGATTATCTCCAATTCTTCAGTTTTGCAATATGCAGATGATATTAAGATATTTCGTGAAATTCGCAGTGTCAATGATTGTAGAATGCTTCAGGAGGATGCCTGTTCAATCTGTAATTGGTGTATGACTAATAACCTCATCTTAAATAAGGCTAAAACTAAAGTAATGTCCTACACGCGAATAAAGCACAGCATATGTTTTCACTACAGTATTCACTCAGAGGTTCTAAGTCGTGTTAGCGAAGTTCGAGACCTTGGTGTGATGTTTGATTCTTCTCTCCGATTTGACGCACATATAGATCAAATGATTTTGTCCGCCTTGCGTACTCTGGGTGTTGCCTGTAGGATGTCTAGAGTATTTTCGAACCCAAAAACGTTCTTTGTTCTCTACTGCGCGTTGGCTCAATCCCATCTGGAATACGCCTCGGTGGTCTGGAACAGCATCTGTCCCAGCAGCTCCTTCAGGCTAGAGCGAGTGCAAAATAAATTCCTGTCAATCTATAGACATAGGTGCTTTCGCGATAGCTCATGTTTGTTACGCAATGATTGTTTAATGAGCGCCCTACATTTCTCTAGCTTACATCAACGCCATGAAAAAGCTGATCTCTTCATTTTTCTTTAAAGCCATTCACGGCTTCTATTGTCTGTCCTGACTTGCTGGCTCAGATATCCCTTAGGGTTCCACAGACGGCGACCCGTGCGCCTATGCCTTTTTATGTTCCAGTCGCGTCAAGTGTACACAATCCAGTGTTTCGTATGGGAAAGACCTACAATGGTCTTGCCAGTCACCTGGACATCTTTTGTGGATGTAAAGCATTTTTTTTAATCATTGTGTGTGTTGTATGACTCCAGATAATACTTTCGTGGACGTTTGTCGTTGATGATGTTCTTATTTCTGCAAAATATGAAGATGTCGCTGTCTTTTCAGGCACATATCTCGATCTTCACTGATTTTACTGCCGATGTGCAACTTTACGTCATTGTAAAACGTGTTTATTTCTTGTCCTAATTTTTATTCGGTTATGCATTTACCACTTCATGTGTGTTAGGTATAAAAAGGTTTTGGTGTGCTAGTGCTAAGACCGAAAGGTCGTTCCTAGGCACCAAATGAAGCCGAATTCGTGATCCTTGATTATTATTATTATTACTACTATTATTATTATTTCGTTGATAGGCCGTCGAAAACCGATTCCGCCCGTCCACGATTCGTGAGACATTTCGTCTATTCGTCTAATCCTTAAAGTGCTCTCACATTTAAGTAGAAAGTTTGTTGGCCTACGTTTTCCGCACTCAAGAATCGTGATTTAGGAGAGAAGAAGAAAAATACCAGTCGAATATCGCGATTGGAGTCCGCAACGCGAGCTGCGCTTAGCATTGCGACCGCTGAACATGTAGATCAAGTGCATTCTGAAGTGTCCGTCTACTTTCCTGTAAAGCACTTTAGAGAGTCAAACGCTGCCATCCACAAAGGGACAAATGACGAGGCTGAAATATTTTTAGACCTAAGAAACTCTTCGCGCTTGGACACTCAGCGTGACGTCAGCACGTGAAACGTCATGCTCACCGTCGTTGCGCAAAATGTTTCCTTTATAGGGCTGCATATCATTTCAGCCTCTTCAATCGCCTCCTTTGATGGCAGCGACAGGCTATCCGAAGTCCTGTGCGGGGAACGGAGACGAATTGTACATTTTTCTTAGAACGTAACCCGAGAGAGTCCGCCATTTTCGAGTCTACGTAATTGTTGTGCCTCCTTGTCTGCTTTTCTCTTTCCGAAAATGGCGATAGTTTCTCCCGTAACGGATGGGCGACAGACGACAATCGTCTGTTTCTCGCGCAGGGGTTGCGGTTACGTCAGAACGCCGAACTCTGAATTTTCTCTGCTTGGAAGAACCGTAGGTAGACTTTACTGCCAGCTGCCTTGAGGTCTACCCACAATCCTTCCAATCCGGGCCAATCAGAACTCGGCTTTCTGACATCACCAGCAACGCCTGCGCAAAAAGCAGACGAACTTGAGCTCAGCATACCACCCAGAAGACAAGGCCTGCGCATGACGTCATCGTTAGTGGATCCCCGATCTGGCCCAAGGAGCAAACACGCCGAAGCTCGACAGTAGCCGCCGCAAAAACGGCAGAGGCGTCCGTCTTGGCGTCGCCGCGTACTAGCGTCGCGCTCGTTGTGAGACGCTGCAAGACGTGCAGGCGGCGACGCTGACGAAAGGTGGGGCCGCCCTGCCTGGCTCCATTAGGGATGACATTTGGGGGAAATGGCGCAGGTCTTGTTTTCTAGGCGGGTACCACCGCGGTACGTGAATCGCTCCGCTCTGAGTGCCTCTTGAGGCAGCCGCTCTAATTAGAGCAAGCAGGCAGCAGACCAAGCGACTGTCAAACAAACGTTGGCTCGTAAGCCACGCGTTGTTGTGCCTCCGGGACCTGACGCGGCGACGGGATAGGCTTAGCGAGTTCCGAGCAGCCGGCTCATAATAATGCCGTCCCTAATTACAGCGAACCTCCACAAACCTGGACGGCGCGGTCGGAAAACGCATTCCGGTCCGTAGGGATAAAGGAAAATTCCCTCGGGAGGGTCCTGTCCGTTTGAAGCGCTACCGTTACGACATCTGCCGCTGCTACCCACGCTCCGCCGTAGTCACTGGCGGGCATACCTCGGCATTTCGCGGTCGAGCCAATCAATATCATATCACTTTCACAAAACTTTTCATGACTTCATTCATTATCATATCACTTTCCCAAAAGTTTCTTCGAATTCATTCAATATCGTATAACTTTACTAAAGTTTTTCATGAATTCATTCAAAATTATATCACCCACCACTTTCCCAAAAGTTTCTTCGAATTCATCCAATATCGTATCGCTTTACTAATGTTTTTCATAAATTCATTCAAAATTATATCCCCCACCCAAGTGTTTTACGAATTAATTCTATATCATATCACAATTCCGAATTTCTTTATGAATTCATTCAATATCCTATTACTTTCCCGAATTTCACATGAATTCATTCAATATTATATCACGTTCACAAAAGTTTCAATGTATTCTTTCAAAGTCATATCAGTAATTTTACTAATATTCGAAAGTCAGCATCACTCAAATCACGAATAATACCTGAGTACATCAGAGAACCTCTACATCTGGTTAGTTACTTCTGGTATATTGTCTTGCATACCAAGCGTTTGACAGGCTGCTAGTCTGCTACCTTCACAAGGCTATAATATGTCAGACTGTTGTCTCATAATAAATTTTTATTGATGCTGCCCGACTGCATCCTCAGGGTACTAAGCAAACGTAAAGTAAGTTACCGAGTATCGTTGTAAAACATTGTTTGAGTAGCGTAGAAATTACATAATCACACGAGTGATCGAGGAAATGAGCAAATATAAAGGGGCGCTCGTTACATTTGAAGCTAAGTTTCATAATGTGACTTTTATGGTAATAAACTCCAGGCAGAGTTTTTCAGTTCATTACATGAAAAAAATGAAAGACGTTTACAACAAACTCTCTGCAACGCGGTATTAGAGCGCAGCTCTTGAGGAAGAGGAGGGGAGGGTACGGAGAGAAGGGTATGCCCCTCGTCCCCTTCCTCCCCTCCCTCCTCCTCTCCTGCTCCCCTCCCATTTAGCGGGAAATTTTCGCTACATTTTCCGCAAAATTCAACGGAAAAAATTCTCCGCTAAATAATGCGGGCAAATTTTCCGCTAAATTTATCAGGGAAATTATTCCGCTAAATTTAGCGGAGAATTTTTCCGATAAATTCAGCTGGGAACTTTCCCGCTAAATTTAGCGGGAATTTTTTTCCGCCAAATTTAGCGGGGAATTTTTTCCGCTAAAGTTAGCGAGGAATTTTCCGCTAAATTTTGCGGAGAAATTCCCTCGTCCTCCTCCTCCTTCCTCGAGACCCTCGTGACGTCACTGGTGACCCTCGTGACGTCACATGTGACATCATTATGGGAAACGTCCCATAATGCAACGCGCGGTTACGCCGACACCGACGGCGACGCCGCTCAAACCTGAAACGGGCGCCATAGCGGAAAAAAGTGACGCTTTTCGAGCAGTCGCTAGCTGACCCGACTTTCTGCGATGTGTTCTATTCGCGGAGCGGCTCAGCCAATGAGCGGCGTTCAAAGCGGGAGTTTTCGAGAAGCAACTCGCTCATCGCACACGGCGGTGTGACCATCTGATTTTTTTGCGATGCGATGTAGTCGCATCGCGCGATTGCTCCACATCGCCGGTGTGAATGCGCCTTTAGGCTCTGTCGTTAAATGCCAAGTAACAAGAGTGAATATATATAAAAAAAATACTTCAGCTCAATTTAACATTTGCCTGCTGTAGGAGCGTCAAGGCGTTTTTACACAGAAAATGACAAATGTGCTCGTCAGAATTACACCAATAAAACACAAACTATACTTTCTAAGCAACAAAACAAAAACTAAAGCAAATACATTTGTTTCTGAACATGTAAAAAAATACAAAAAAACGAAATGAAAAAAAAAAGAACCACGGATATGAAATGCAAGTACATAAAGATGCAAACCTGGTTTTGAATGATGAGGTGGAGGGGATGACTCAACGTTGTGCCTCCGGATGGGGTGGAGGAGTTCTAGTGTCTTGGATTCTTTAGTGGTGCTCCTTTATCAGTTATACTGTCATTCACACGCACACAAACCTGGAGGCCTGGAGGCCTCGGTCGGAGCCTTGTCATCAACAACGTAGTGCGCATCAACGTGACACCTCTAACACCTTTACCCTCCCCTGCTAAAGTCTTCTTGCGCACGGCCCCTCGCCCCCCCCCCCCCCCACCCAAAAAAAAAAAAGTACGTTGTGCTTTTTTTTTGCACTTTCCGTCACACGAATCTTCCTGCGCGTGGTGTTTGTTTGCTTGGTTCTGCCCACCAAAAAACGAACAATCTCAAAGGAGGCAGTTCCCAGAGCTCTGTCTTCTTGCCTGGTTCTACCTTATGTGGCGAGCCGACACGCTCTATTTGTCGTTTTGGGAAAGCGCAGGCTAAAAAACTGCTCCAGCTGAGGGGAGCCACGCATCGCTACCGGAGAACGTTTGGTGTGGATTTCTAGTTTTGGTGCGTGTCCTCGAGGTCGCAGAAAGCACACAGGAAAATAAAAAAATAAAAAATAGGACGACTAAGTGAGAATGATCGATCTTGTTAAAAATAAACACTAGAAAAAATAGGAGGGGTGAAAAGGCCCCTTGCACTCTGTTCTGAGCGGCCGGACGATGGCGCCGTATGAACTTTTGCCGAGACGAAAACGAAAACTACCTAAGTCAGTGTTGACTCCAGATGTCAGCGATTGCTAAAAGTCGTAAAAGAGAACTCTTCCAGAACGCTCAATTGAGCGTCGACTCTAACCAAGACAAGGAGCTCCCACAGGGGGATCAGCTGGACCCTCCGCCACCGCCCGCGGGCACCGGCTTCGCCTTCCTTCGGTTTTCCTCGTTTCTCTTCGTCTAGCCCTGCGATGGACTAAGAGCGAAAGCTGCGAGCCGCAGGGTCCAATCACAGGTCAGTTACAGACCACGTGGCATAGTAATACGATGTTACGCACGTCGCTGCTAAAAAAACACGTGATTTGAAACTTCCTTGTGACTGGACCTCGCGGCCCACAGCTTTGGCTCTTAGTCCATCGCCCCACCGGGGTTGGCAGGAAGCGCCAGAAGGGTGAAGAAAGAAATAACGAAATGTTCGGAAAGGGTTCTGAAAGAAAAAGCGCTTTGTGTTCGCCCGATTTCACCACCCTTTCAAGAAAGGGTAGGGAATAGAGAGAGAGAGAGAGAATGGAGTGGTCATGTTGCCAGCAATTGCTTGCTGTTGCTGGCGATTTGTAACTTTGCAAGAGCGTAGCCCTATCCTCCAAGGCCGAAAAGGAAGACGAAATAAAAAAGCCAGGAGGGAGTATTTGTTAGCTCATGAAGTGCATGGGTTCAGTGCTTTCCTTTTTCACCCGCACACCGGGCAGCCCTCCCAACTACAATGTACGACTTCGTGCTCAGTATGAGCACCATGCAATAGTAATTTCGGTCGGACGTTTCTATTAGATATGAATTACTCCTCAGTCCTTTCCAGTGAATGCTAAAGTCGCTGAATCCTGGCAGTGTAGAGCCAATACCTGCCTGCTAGCAGAACACAAATGCAAACATACAGACAGTCAAATTCACATTACGCCATCTGTCGAAGGCCACTCGTAGCCATAGCAATCGTCGATTCGGCCCCTGAAGCATCGAGGGGATTGCTTAGGGCCTGCTACGCCTTATAATTGCTGTGACGCGTCACTGGGCTGGGAGCATTCCATATACTGAATTTCAACACCTACGGCGCTGCAAGCGCAAGAAACTTTTCAATTTGTTTTACCTTCACAAATTGTTTTTAAAATAGAACATTCGTCCTACCTTAAGAACAAAAACAAAAAGAGCTGCTTGATAAAATAAATTCGGTTTTTAGAGATCAGTAAAGAATGACCGATATCTCGATAACGTGATCACTTGCGGAGCTAGAAAAAGAAATGTGTAGTACGAGAAGTGTTTTTTTGTTCTTTTAACTGAAATTTTTGACCGGATCGCTAGGACTGTAAGTCTTAGCCAGAATGATTCGAAGGGCCCAATGGCGATCCTGCTTCTACTTTCCGAAAGTCTAGGGACTTTAGTAGACATAAGATCCTCCCCCCCCCTTATATTTATTGCATTGTGCTAAAAGTAGTGGGGTAGTTTAAAGAACTTAAAAAATTATTTCAGAGTAAACATTCATTGCAGCAACCAAGGCGCTGATTGAAGGTCATAAAGATTAAAAAAGATTTGATTTTCAAGGAAGTCATTACAAATAGAGCACCCCTATCTGACTTTTTATTCTTGTCTTACCAGCTTGCAAAACTTGCCAAGTATCTTCGAAAGTAATTCAATCACTTTGTCGAAGTATTTGTACTCTACTCAAGATAGTTTCTACTAAAAGTAACTTGAATACTACTCTGACTACATTTTCATATGGTTATTTACTATCCAAATAAATACTTTTCTTGGGTATTTGGAACAACACAGTTTTGTGTAACGTATAAGCAGTGTGACCCCGGCGTTAAACTCGCGTTCTGTCACACACAAGTTCTACGCCTTCCAATGTCCTTTCCTCGCTAGAATGCTTGTGTTAACAAATTATTGTATTATTTTGAGTGTGCTATACCTGTGGACGGGAGAATAGGCGAAAAAAAAATGGGGTACCTCACGGGTGATATTTCCAGCACATTGATTGCATGCTCGCTTTGTGTGGTGCCGTATTCCTCGTGGTGCCGTATTCCTGCGTCTAGTTATAAAGCAAAGTATTTCAAAAGAAGTGTTCGATCTTCGCCCAGACACCCATGTGAAGTAATGCCCCCTTCCAAAATCTTGCCGTTCCCAAGTGAAACAAAAAAAAAAATAACCCGCCACTAACGAAAATCGATGCGTTCATCAGAAAATAATAATTCACGCACAGAAAGTACATGATCTCGTATCTTAAATATGGCCATAGCCAAACAGCGTCTACGTTCATAGCTTCTATGAATGATACGGAAATAGAGTCAAAAACAAACAGTCACAAACAAATGCATATTCAGAAGGGACATGTTAAAGCACTGGACGCTTTACAATCCAAACGCGCGCGCTTTGCCGAAATGCACAAATGTGCGCGGTGCACCTCTTCACGCACAGCATTTTAACGCCCCCTAAAAAAAAAAGATGATTGAGAAAGGCACAGTTTTCCCATGGTCAGCAACATAAAAGGTGAACACGATGCCGATAAATCCAGGCGCGCAGCCACCCTGCGCACGACGGGCGCCCACCTCTCAATCGCGCGCACGTTGCCCGAGGCGAAAACGCGGCGCAACCATCTGCCTAGTTCGCAGGTAGTCCCCGCCACCGCGAGCTGCAAGCGAGTGACCCCATCCCCCTAGCACGACCTCAAGAAAACGCCGAAGACCGACCGCTTAGCACCCCGTCACCCCAACTACGGCGCCCATTTCCCTTCCCACGCCGCACATCCCCATTACCCCTTCCAGTCGCGCGCATACTGCAGTAACCAGACCCAAGGTCCAACAGATTTGTTCGAACAAGAAACGGAAAGCCACGTTTTGAATTCCGAGTACAATCAGTACGGACCCTGGAGCAGTTGATGCCCACACACACTGCAAAGTCCCACACGATATCGTATCACCAGCGAACATCACGAAGTCATTCGAATTCATCTCACGAACGTCCCAGGGTAATATCACAAAGTCATTCGATATAATTTCACAAACTCTGACTCCTCATTCAGATGAGTCATTTGATATCATCTCACGAACTCAAAGTCATCTCACGGAGTCATTCGATGTCATCTCACTAACTCAGACTCATCTCAAGGAGTCATTTGATATTATTATCTACTCACGAACTCAAGTCATTTCACGGAGTTATTCGATATCAACTCACAAACTCACCTCAAGGAGTCATTCGATATCATCTCACGAACTCAAAGTCAGCTCAGGGAGTCCTTCGATATCATCTCACGAAGTCAAAGTAATTTCACCGATTCACGCAAATTCATTCACAATCAAGAAATGAGTTCGAATGAGTGTGGGTGAGTTTGCCGAGGTATGCTGCCGAGATGAGAATGGCAGGGCGTGTCTTTCGAAGGCCCGGCCCCCAGCACGGGCTCTGTGCCTTCCGACGTTAATAAAATAGCTCAGACTGAACAAAGACAAAGAGGCACACATACGGCAGCGATGGCGCTCTCTGTGTGCGTGTACCTCTTCGTCCTTGTTCAGTTTGCGCTATTTTGTTAGCGTTAAGTATGTCAAACTAGCCCAATGAATGGTCGTACGCCTACCGCCGTGCCTTGGCTGGAGATGCACGAGGCACCAAAGCGCTACCAAAGGTAGGAAGCTCGCACCAGAGACGGAACAACTCAAGCCCCTCCCTGCCATTCTTACCTTGTCAGTAACTATGCGGAGAGCAAGTCGGCCGCTTCTTGCACAGGAGTTGCGGTGACGTCAGAACGACCCCGAGCTCTGATTGGCTTTGATTTAAAAGGAGAGCTGGTAGACCCCAATGGTAGATGCCTCGAGGTCTACCCACTATTTTGTTTTTCAATCAGCCAATAAGAGCTCGGCGTTCTGACATGATCTCAAACCCGTGTGCAAGACGCAGACGGACTTACGCTCCGCATACGGCGAGAAATTTAGGGAAAGGAGGATACGAGAGCGTGCGGGGACGGCAGAACACCGAGCTCGGGTTGGTTAGTGGGTAGACGCAAAGCTAGCTGCCCTCGTCTCTACTCCCTGTTCGAACGGGTTAGAACACCGAAGGCCGGCGTCTTGCGTTCGGCGTTCGCGTTCGAACGCGCTCGGACAGTGAGTAGAAACGAGGGCGGCTAGCTTTGCGTCTACCCACTAATCAACCAGAGCTCGGTGTTCTGACGACACCGCGCTCTCCTCGTATCCTCCTTTCCCTCAATGTCTTGCCTTATAGGACGCTCAGCTTCTTCCAGGGGCATCGCTTTATGAAATCTGGGCTGGGCAGTAACTCCGTGTTTACCACCAGCTATCTTTGCTAGTTCTTTCTACCATCTGCGTCTCCTTCTTTGATACTCTTCGATGTTCTGTGAAGACATTTTGCCGGTATAGTGACGGACGAGAATTGGCGAGACTGAATATTTTATAAACATTCGGTGAATTATTATGTAGAAAGCGAACTCTTTGAATAAAGGTATACGCATAATAGCTACTTTAAAATTGCGGCATGTGCGTCCCTCGACGTGGTTGTAATTGCATTTTTTTTCATTTCTATAATACTTTGGTCAAACAAAACACTGTATATTTTTAAGCACACGTCTATAAATACCGCCGTGTCTTGTAGTGCTCTAATGACGCAATATGATACGATAAGAAATCGACCAATTAGTTTTTCGCTGACAGCATCATTCAATATAAAGTTTTAGGATAAATGTTTGACGTTGCGATATCCCTCCAGGTTCGCCCTTCAAATTATGCCTCAAGGTGGCAGCGCGAGCTCCCTTTAACAAAATATTGACACGCGCGTCGCAGAGTGAGCGCATGCGTGGCCGAATGGTTACACCGCTTGACTGTCGCGCGGAAGGTCCAGGTTCGATTGCAGTCAGCGGAATGTTCTTTTATTTATTCTTTTAACTTGGCGCTCTCGTAAGTTCGAGAACATTATCGTATAATCGAGTTCCGAATGTTCTACGCGCCGAAAGTTCTACGCGGAATGTTCCAGAAGCCCACGCGTGTACATAAGGGCTCCGCGTGGCGAGCCTGAGTCAGTCTCGCACCAGCGTCCGATCCTGCTGTTACGCCGACTTCGACGCCCGCGACGCGCTGTTAACAGTTATCTTCTGTTCCCTTTTTGTTTTGGGCACAAGTTCGCCCCATTAAACGTTTCAGTTTCCTCAGTTATACTTTGTTTCATCACGTCTTCATTTGTGACATTATTAATCTTACAAAGACGCGATCTGCAAAACCTGGTCATCGTTCGAAATGCATGACCAATACATGCACGTAATGTATATTAGTATCGAGAAAACCCACGATAAATTGATGGACAGTAAATACAGCTTCGCTATTCTTTCCTTCCTCGAACCACATTTAAGCTTTTCGTATTTTATTTTAACTTTTTATCTTGCTGCGCTCGTCTTTGGTTTACATTGTTAGAGCAAAAAACCGGAGAATCTTAAAGTGCACTTAGTAAGGTGTAGTTTCACACCTTCAGTCTTTAGAGGTCAACCAATAGTTCGTTTCTATTCTTCTATTGGTAGTAATTTGGAACCAATTTATCAATTCCAATTCTAAGGCACCCAGTCACAACGATATTTCAACGAGGCAAATTCAACGAACTCTTTTTTTACAGACATAGACTGTCCTCACCGTTGTTTCTAGTAAAAATAATTTGTCTATTTTATTTTTAATAGAACACTCTACACCATTTATTTCATTGAAATGTGAAAAGTCTATCAAACTGCGTCCTGAAATTTTACGATCTTGAGTTTAAATTGCACATAAACACGTCATTTTGTATTTTGTTTATTGAAAGCTGAGTGGTAACAGCACAATGTTCAAACGTTTCTTACTACAGACGCACTCTCTTCTGAAGCTTCTATATGAAGCACTCGAAACACGACGCATCTTTTGAGTAGAACAAATTTTAGCCGGCTGATGGAGCGAATGCGCGACAACGTGTACTGCCTAGGGCCGTATTTAGCACCTATTAATAAATAGGTTGACCATCTCTTTTCAGTCGCTTTATTGAATCAATCTAAAACGTTCCGTCGTCGCCTTGTAAATCATTCCATCGTCTCTGACTGCAAGATGGCCAGAACGGATACTCCGCCAACACGCCGACAAATTACGCCACAGAAGCCGAGGCGTCATGTTGGCGGATGTCGCCATCCTGGCGGTTAGTGCTAGAAATCCTCGCAAAAAGTACGAGCGAACGCGAGTGTCGCCGTCGTCGCAAAGTCACAACGCCTGGCTGTTGAAACTACCGAGGACTGTCAAGTTGAAGAGCGACCTGCGGCAGAACAGGCATCTGTCTCATTGACGAGCGCTGCTGGGACACCGCCAGGATCGCTGGCGGCGTCAGCGTGTCACTTCTATGACGTCATCAGGCGGAAATTCAGGGACCACGTTTTTGGACGCGAAAAAAACTCTCGTCGCAGACGCGTTCCAGGCCCCATTGGCCTCCTGCGTTGCCCAAGGGGCGCTGCGAAATGTGACTAGTTTGCAAGAAATGTGTAGTACAAACTTGGGTGTCTCAAACTGTTACACGTCTAGAAGCGTGCCTGATCTGGTGCGGAACGAGATTACGAGTAAGATGCAAAGAAACGGCAAAAATTCGAACGCCTCCGTAGCACAGGTCAGACCTAAGACGCTAAGTGCGTGAGCCAAGAGACGCCGTTTTACGCGTTTTAAAGTTAAAAAGAAAGAAAGAGAGAGAGAGAGAGAAGTGTCGCGATGCCAGATATTCTGAAGTCACGACCCAGAGATATGAGACGCCTACCCTATCGGTTTTGTCCTGAATCCCGCAATTGCGGTTGTTATACAGCGTGGGATATAGCCGACATCGTACGTCTCAAGGTGTTTTGTTTTCGTTCCTTAGAACTAAAAAAAAAAAAAACTCAGTGAGGGCGCCACAAGTAGGGTGAGATCCGATCAGGTGAGCTAGTACTAATCAAGGAGAAGGCGCAGCAGTTTGTTCAAAGCGTCGGCTCAGGAGGCCGTCAGCAATACCAAATAGAAGACAAGACCTGCAGATTTTTCCCCAAACATCATCACTAGTGGTTTCACGTAACGTCGCCTGGCCAGCGTCAGCATGGCCATGAGCGCGGCGCAGCGTCTCACAAGAAGCGCGACCCTAGCACGCGGTGACGCCAAGGCGGAAATGTCTGCCACTTTGCGGCGTCTTTCGTAGAGCTTCAGCGTGTTTGCCGCTTGAGGCGGGTCGGGAATCCACTAACCATGACGTCATGCGCGGGCCTTGTGTTCTCGGTAGTACAGTGAAACCCATTTAGAACGAACCCATGTACAGCGAATTATTGTCGATATCGAACTCATAAAAAATTTAAATAAAAATGCATGTAAAAAGTACTTTTCTATAACGAACAACATATAGGCAATATCGAACTTTTTCTCCTGGGAAGGCTTCCAAAAACGAGCAAAACAATCGTCTTCTAGCCTGTCCGTCCCCCTCCCCCCAAAACAAAAGGAGGAAAGAAAGAAAACTCTGAAAGCTCAAGGTACGAATAAAATTGAGCGAAGAGAAGCGATTCAGAGGTGAGCGAGCTAAGAAAACACACTCTGCACGCACGCAGAGAAAAAAAATATTTTCATAACAAAACAGTTAAGCCTACGAAGAGAAACGATTCAGAAGGGGAGATAAGCTAAAAAAAAAAAAATCTGCACGCATAAAAACAAAAAACTTTCCAGCGTGTTGTTACAAGGTGGAAGCGAAGAGATGAGAAAGAAAGAGGAGCATTTCCGCCTTTCAACGAACGCATCGTGGAAGTTCGTTGTAAAGGTTTTTGTCTATATCGAATTACTTGCTATATCGAACTGGTCGTAGCGTTTCCTGCTGTTCGTTATAAACGGGTTTGACTGTATTGGCTATGCGGAGCACAAGTCCGTCTTTTTCTTGCACAAAGGTTGCCATGATGTCAAAACGCCGAGGTCTTATTGGCTGAGTGCAAAACAAAAAAGTGGGCAGACCTCAAGGCATCTAGCATTGAGGTTTACCCACTATCCTTCCCAATCAAAGCCAATCAGAGCTGGGCGTCGTTCTTTACGACACCGCAACCCTAGCGCAAGAAGCAGACGACTTGCTCGCCATATAGCTGCCACCATGGCAGTTTTCTTAGGAACTCGTAGACGACGCTGGTGTCTCGTGGGGATGCCACGGGACGGTCCTCTAACGCTCTCCATCAATCTTTCGCGGCTCGATGGCTGACACCCGAACGAGGTTCGCCTGAAATTGTTGCCTACGCATCCCTCTTCCCCGATTCCAATAACAAGTTCGACAAAGCACTTCCAGAGGTCGCCACCCCGAATACCTTTGCCCAGCACTTTCATGGAGGCGGTGGTGTGGACGTGACATTAGTTTTAGGTGAGTCGTTCAGTTTTCCGCATTTATTTCTCCCGAATTTTTGCGTTATACACAAGATTCCTGTTCGCTAAGATAAATCTTTCCTGGCATCGCTGTCCGATGATTGACACACTATGTGTGGAGACAAATTGACGCAACAAAAAATTACATATTTTTTACCGCAAAATTAAATTACGCATTGTCGAACGCTCATTCGCCGCCCCAATCTATAGCGCTACTGGCCCAAACCAGATGCCAAAAATTTTAAAACTAACCCTTATCTTAACCATGAGTTATAAGCGATTTTCTGAAAACTTTCTTTGGGAAAATGGCGGCCGGCGGAGCCTTAGAATGCATTGAAATTAAGGACCACAATTACCAAAAACGTGCCCCAGCTCTCCATTAAAATTTGCAGATCACTCATCACTTTCGAATAAGGTATCGGTCTGTTCTGGAATATTAGCATCTGGTTCGGACCCTCAGCTGTACTTTTGGGCGGAGACTGAGCGTTTAGCTGTGGGTACTTCATTTTCGCAGGCACGCTGTACATTCTATTGTACATGATACCAAGAGAAAGCGGATTGGTATCCGTTTGAAAATTATGTGTTTGCCTTCTCGAAGATTTGTCGTTGGTTATTCTAGGGAAGGCACTATATCTCTAACCAATCTTAACGCATACCAGCACTACAGTACCTACGAACAAGGAACGAGGAGCAATAAAAAATATTGAATATCGAAATGTCCACCTCCATTTATAACGGTGCCCATTTGTTTCCGTCCAAAAAGCAATGCGGTATTCAGAGTACCTTGCATCTGTCAGTAGGAAGAACCCCAAACTCTTCAATATATCTTGCGATATTTGTCGAAGATACTAAAATGTAGAATAGGCTAACGAAGGCCAATGAACTGTTAAACACGCAATATCTGTATTTTTAGATATTATTTTTGCAGTGTGCAGTTAATATAAATGCTCAGATAATTATCCTAACACTAACTTTTTGAATATGTTCTAGTAAAATATTTAGTCCCATCAAACGAACGGGACTAAACATCATTAAAATGTTTCCTATAAAAGAAATTTCGTCATTGTCTGCAAACCTTTAGTCCGTTCTTATTTTATACATAAAAAAGTACTAGTCAAAGCCGTTACGTGATTACAAACCGCTGCCGTTACGACATTTCGTTGGTGATGTCACTGCATTCGGTCGATGAAGATACAAAAACCGTAATTAGCTTAATTTGCATCGTGAAGTCAGGTCAAGCCTTGTTTCGACTCTTGCGTCTGTAAAACTGTTTCATAAAAACGAATTGTTATTTTTTACCGGTTTAGTTCTAGAAACAAATGCAACATCCGAAAAGTAGAAAACTTTCCAAATTTACGGTTGCACATACCGTGCTTTTGTAGTGAATTCGGCTTGATTGATTACGCCACTCCCACCTCCCCACCACCGCACGAAAACAAAAACAAAAACACGCAAGTGTTGTTCAAAATGCAGAAACACGCAAGCGTTGTTCCAAATGCAGAACGCTGAAACGATCAAACTCAATTATTGTGCAAGTCTTGATTGGTACCTGCACGATAAAGGTCACGCGATTACTTACAGTACAGTGCAGAGCACAACTGAAGGGTGCTACGTGCGAGGCGCAACTTCAGGAAGCAGTTACGCTGAGAGTGCCCATGCATTTTTCGCGAAGACCAATTTTTTTCTTAAATAGGATTTATGCAAATAGGGAGGAGGGAAGTGGGGGTTCCTAAAGCTACGTTCTGGAAGTTCTGATTGTTATTCAAAGAATGAGAATAGTGCCAGGTATAAAGAAAATACGACAAAGAAACTCAACTTTTCGTTGCGTGTAGGATCGATATTGATGAAAGTTGTCAGCAGATCTGCATGTTTGTTTTAACATACTTTGTGAAGTCCAGAGCTGGTGACTAGTCTTTTATTTCGGTTGTCCACAATCTTATAAAAAAGCGGAACCATTTGGTATTAATGACATGACAGCTGATTGCTTCTATACATTTTGAATATATATAACCGAGGTGTATTTTCAGTGCCCATTACCAATAGTGCCCGAGGTAGTCCCAAACTGACACCGAAAAGTAGCTTTGTTTCAGCAAGAGCTTCTTTGCGTAAGGGCAGTTCTAACTTAGTCACGTTTTTCGCACTAAAAGAGAATTCGGTAAGAGCAATGAGACATAAAGGAAGTACCGCCTTCAAAATGTACGCCTGCAATGCGGAGCGCAAATTCGTCTGCTTCTTTTGCAGGGGTTCTGATGACGTCAGAACGACGCCGAGCTCTGACTTGTTAGAATCAAGGATAGTGCGTGTAGGGGGACCTCAACGCAACTTGCTTTGAGGTCTACCCACTATCCTTCGATCGGAACCAATCAGAGCTCGGCCTCGTTCTGACGTCATCAGAACCCCTGCAAAAGAAGCAGGCGACTTGCTCTCAGCTTATAGTTTCCATAAAGACAAGTTGGTACATCAACCATTCAGAGCGGAGTTTCAATTGCGACATTCACGAAATAATGATACCCAATAACATAGACATAGCAGCACTCATGTTTCTAAATAACAAAGCTTACCACCAAAACAAAAAGAATATCTGCATTTTTAGTTGTATTTGTATGAAATAGTTTATTTTTGTACAAATACACGCTTTATCTTCCGCGAAAAGAGAAACGAAATTTCAGGTTTCATTTTATATTATTACTGCGCCGGTTTACGCTAGGTCAACCAGAAACCTTTCGTGCAAAAAGTTAAAAAAACTCACGATCATTAAAATAAATATTGTAATCTTCATCATTATCATCATCACTAACATCACGTATAATGGCCGTGCGGAATTTATGCGTGAGAGTAGAAAGAATAAATAAGAAAATGAGAATGTCCGTCGTTCCAACGAAAGCACAGGTACAAACACACAGCAAGCATGCTAGGTGTTATTTCACTAACGGGCTTGCGTATACGCGTGGGTTACCCTGTTTCTCACAGAAAGTACGGGTACGCTGAGTACGGTGCATAACTCACCCTTGCTTGGAAAACCGGCTAGAGAAAAAACGGGATCATTATCCACAAGATGGCAAGACGCAAAATTCCAATTTTAGTTCTCCCTTGCCCTATTACCCTAGTGGGCTGGAAGACAACATGCAGTTTATTGTCTTAGAATATTTATGAGCATGTTGTTGCATACTTAGTTAAACGCCGTAGCCTTCCTTTTTTGCGTCCATTAATGTTAAGATTTAAGCCTGTTAAGTCTACTGAATCTACAACGCTAAACCTCCCGCACATTCTAACGGACAACTGTTGCATGAGGGCCACATGCTTAAAGTTGAAAGTAAATGTCGCTTTTCTTGCTCTTGCTTCCCGGCTTGTTTTAAGGGAATTAAGATATCTCCGTGGAATAAATCGTCTTTGTGCGTCTATGTGTGTGGATAAAGATCACATAAGGTACAACCGCGAGTTCAGAGCAGTTACTCTAGTGGTGTTGGTCACTACTGACAGAACGAAAAATCAGTAGTGTCAAACACTGCTGACAGGATTCGAAGTTCTTCTGTGAGTAGTGTTTGCCACTACTGACAGAACAAAACCCCACAAAACGTAAAGGAATGCAGCGAGAAACTGAGGGAGAGGAGGAGAGGAGAGCGCGCGGGAAGGTCAGAATGCCATGGTTGGAATGATTAGCGGCAGACATGTACACGTTACACCAAAGAAGTAACTAAATACCGTTACTCGTTACTCGCTCTAAAAAGTAACTAAATACGTTACTCGTTACCGATTCTCAAAAGGAACGAGTGAGTTACCTCAAAAGTAACGAGTTACTTTTACGTTACTTTGACGACCAAATACACAACTGTTTTTGTTTCATGGTTATTGATTCCTTTTAGTAGTTGTTGCACTTAAGCAGTAGCTGCCTCTCGAAGTTTTCATCAGTTATGTTCCCCGCTTCCTTGAAAATACATCTCCGGCAACGCTGAAGAGTCGTTCTCCCGACGCGCTCGAAGGAACGGCAGTGTTGTGCTTCAGGAAGAGCTGGTGAATCTTCGGGAACTGCGCCTTCATTGAGGACAGATGGGTTCTGTGCCTTGCCCGTGTTCGCAACCTCCGGGTTTACATTCGGTCCGTACCCGGTTCTACCAGGTTCAATTAATGAACCTTACTGTGTTCGCTGGGTGAAGCACATTCCCAGCTGTAGAGTTCAGTTCAGCAGCGTTTATCGCTGGACACGTACTGTCATACTGTTTAGGAGTTTTTTTTGTTTTTTTTTCGTGTTGCCCGTCTGTTTTTGTCGCAATAGACGCATACTTAGGTTAGAATAAAAACAAGACCGTTTAAGCGGTGTTGTACACGTTACTCCTCAAAAGTAACGAGGTATCGTTACCCGTTACTTGGCCTTAAAAGTAACTAAATACGTTACTCGTTCCTTTTCTAGAAAAGTAACTAAATATGCTACGTGTTACCGAAAAATAGTAATTCAGGTAGAAGTAACTCGTTACTTGTAACGTGTTACGTACATGTCTGATTAGCGGGTAGACCTAACGCTAGCTGCCCTTGTCTTTACCGCACTTGCCGAAGACGTTCGAATGCGGAAACTAAACGCCGGACGCCGGCGTTCCGGGTTCTAACACGTTGGTCGAGTGCATTGGAGAATAAGGCTGCTAGTTTTAAGTCTACCCACTAATCATTCCTAGCAGAGCTCGGCGTTCTCATGACCCCGCGAGCTTTCGCCTACTCCTCTGTCTCAGTTTTTCGGTGCAGAATAGGAACGGACGACAAGAAACAAATACAGTTTCTGCATACAGTTTTGATCTTAATATGTTTTCCTTGCATCTCATGCTGGTGGCCCTTTAGGGCTTGATGTCACCACCTTATTCGAAGCAAAAAGCAGAACACAAAAAATATATGGGCCAGACACAATCACTCCTGCACAGATCAAAAGCGAATCAACAGTCGATCAGAAAACAGCATAGTTGTACTCGTGACGTGGCAAACATTTCAAAATTAACCTCTAAGCATGTGTGTCTCTTCAAACCCTTGCCAGAACGGCTAAACTCCGTTTCACTTAAGGTTCAAAACTCCGCGATGCGACGAAGTCAGCCAAGCGGCACCAGAAATGCATCGTCATAGTGCTCGTCGTCTTTGTGCGCCTGCCATCACTGGCTCAATTAATGAAGCAGAAGAAAAAAAAGCGTTTCACTGTGCTTGATTGGTTTAGCCGGTGAAAGCAAACGCGCAAAGGCTACGAGGGTCGTGACAATGCACTTTGGCGCTGCTTGATAAACTCTGTCGGATCGTAGGGTTCTCTGCAGCAATCCGGAGCGCAAGTTCGTCTGCTCGCTTTGCAGGAGTTGCAATGACGTCAGAACACCGAGCTCTGATTGGTTCTGATTGAAGGATAGTGGGTAGACCTCAAGGCAGCCTGCTTTGATGTGTACCCACTATCCTTAAATCAGGGCCAATCAGAGCTCGACTGCCGTTCTGACGTCACCGAAACTCCAGCGCAATAAGCAGACGACGTGGACAGTTCTTTGCACTTTTGCCAATCACGGCGTGTATCAGATCGGGTGTCTTTTCTATATGCTCGTTTTTTTCTTATTCAGGCATCTTTTTACATCCCTAGTGAACCAAGGCGCATCATCTTTTGTTTTGATTGTGAGTTTTGGTATACAGGCCTTTTCACATTCCTCATCTTAGCTCGGAATTTCATCCAGTTTTGATTAGCTGTAGAGGTGTCAAGACTGATTTGAAACGTCGACGTGAACTCTGCCAACATGCGGTGTATTTTAGCGTGATCTGCCCTTGCGTAGTTAGATATGCGTTTTGTTGTGATTTTTTTTATCAAAGGGCGTTATGAAAACCAAACAATGCACTATGCGGTGGTAACTTATATGATCCAGTGCCCTGGTTTAGGTATTTTGTGGCTCATTTGCAAAAACTAAATTCAAGATATGCTTCCCACATGTCGGTTCACGTACCATTTGGAAAAGGTGGAACAAGTTTAAAGTATGAAAAAGACGGGAACCTTCAGATCGGCTGGTGAGTGAACTGGTGGAGGATGGTTGCCAGTCAATATTCGAGTAGTTAAAACCGCCACAAAGAAGTAAAATTTATAGCGGGAATCTGTGAAAGATAGTCTCAAGCGTGTCATGCAATAAATCTGCGAAATCTGACTGACTAATAGGGGACGATAACAGGCACCAATAACACACGTAACGCCAGCGAAGTTTGGAGTCACCTAAATCAACTCGAGAGGCGTGTCAAGAGCAACAAGTGATGGTTGGTAATCTTTCCTTATAGCAGTCATTACACCGCATCCACGATATGCGGTTCTATGTTTACGAAAAATTTCGAAGTTAGTGGAAAACGAGAGTTCAACATTTCAAATGTCGTCGGGGAGCCAGGTCTCTGCGCCAAGTGTTACGTCAGCTGAGAGTGTATCCATTATTGCCTTTACTGCATCGCGTTTAGAAAGAACGCTCCCAAAGTTTGCCACGAGCACCAAAACTTCACAAATGGTTTTTGGTTTGTGCTTATTTAAAACAGGGCGTCATTGTGCAGTTTGATCGCCCTGTCCGGTTATCTGCACTACCGGCCCGGTGACTGCGTCATATCTGTATGTCTGTCCACGAAACTGAAGCTTGTTGAAGAGGACTGTGCAGCGTTCGTTTTCATCGCGGTTGTCCTTAGCAAACTCTCGCAGCTATTACGAGTCAACTAAACTTTTGGGGAGAAGTCCTCCTCAGCCATAACTTACTTTGCACATCGTTCAGCTTATGTGACTTACCTAGGACTTCAGTTTTTGTCTGAAAGTTAAAAATTTTGACAATGATGGGGCGTACGAAATTAGGCTTTCGAAATTAGGCCCGTTCAATATCACTTACTTCCAAATTTAGGTGAGTGGGAAAAAGCCCCCGAACGATTCGTTCAGTTGATGCGTAGTCTTCGCGTTCCAACTCGGGCAAGCCTTTTCCAAGCAGATTGTTTCTTCTCGTTCTATTGTTTATATCATCGACTACATCAAGAAGTTCTTAATTTGTTCGCGAGAGTGACATCTTAACTGCGTCCACAATGCCACTAACGGTGTTGACATCATCCTTAACCTGAGGTTCACTGCTCATGTTCGTTTTTATAACGCCAATTCTAGCTTTGATGTCAGCAATGTTCAGTTTCATTTTATCCAGAGTGGTTTTGGTGGTGCTGTAGTACTGTTCGTTCGTAGTCAATAGCTCTTTCAGTAGTTGAAGGACATCCTCAATCTTGGGCCCGGGATTAGCTTCATCAGCAGCACACAGTAGAAGCAGCGCAAGGCACGTGGACGCCAACAGCAACGATGGCCTCAGACAAAGAGCACGGATCAAGCCCGATTCAGCGCCGAATAGTTCTGCTCCGTATACCACATGCTGTCGGCATGCGAAAAAGCTGCCGATCCCGGCTCGGTATGAGCTCATCGTCAATGCCCATAGCGGGGAAAAACACACACACACACACACACACACACTCACACACACAGAAAGGGTGGATAAGCGACCACTAAAGCTTTAAGGACTGTATAACAGTAAAACCAAAATGCACTACCTAAACAGGGTGGAAAAACAACTTAGTGTCAGAACGAGTGGCCGCAAACCCCAAGTCGGCGACGCAGGACTGCTTCTTATGTAGGGAGCGGTGGCGCTGTTTCCAACGATGACGTCACCAGTAGCGCCGATCCTCGGTCGTCGCTGACGTCACTCAGCAGACAGCAAGATGCAATCCATGCGGTCGGCGTCCCGATGACTGGCAATCAGCAGCACAGGAGTCACAGCACGTGGCAAGTGTCACCATCTAAACAGGGTGGAAGAACAACTTAGCGTCTGAACGAGTGGCCGGAAACCCAGGACAAGATCCTCGCACTTCTCACCACCTTAGGAGAAAGAACGCTGAAGAGGAGGCGACCTTCTCTCCAGCGTTTGCTCAGCTAAAGTGGAAAGGGGTGGGAGGAGTTTCTCCTGAACTCTCAACGTGTCACTTAGTATAGATGCATCACAATGTTTGTTTATCTATGTTTTACTGAACATTTTAATAAGTTAATATAAAGGCTTAAACAATTTTCTTTCGCAGAGTTATAGCCGGTTTGGTTTATATTAAAATATACAGTAATACATAGTTATTTATTTCCCCCACATTTTTAGCCTGTTTACTTCTGCAGTCAAGGAGATGACACAATAAATTATAACAGCGAGAAATTTCTACGGAATCACGTGTGACAAGGAGAATCGCGTCAGCGCCGCAGAGACCACTATATAGTATTTATCCATATCTAATTCTACGTATCCAGTAAATCTATTCAGAAAATTTCAAACATTTATTTACAAGGTAAAAATTGAAATGAATTAATAGCGATTTTATATCTGTCCCCACGTTAGAAACGAGAACTCCCATCTCCCCAAGGTGCGACCGCGAAAACAGCATTAAGTATTTTCTATTTTTTATCAATAGTGAGTTTTGTTTGTTAACCCTCAGAAAGCTGTGAGACGACGTGATAAGATCCGTTCAATGGTTTTCTAACATATTTTTTATCGCGCAGAAGCAGCTTCTTCATCGAGGTACAACAAAATAACGTATTCTAGAAATAATACTGAAGCCTGCATTTTTTACATTTCTTAATACTATTTCTAGATAAAATAATAGTTTTCTAGATACCTGAAGCAATATTCTGATAGATGAAGTACTTGTCTCGAAAGAAAAATAGTGTGCCGCTTTGCAACCCACCGCAGTTAGGCAAAACAAACGCGAAATCAAATAAAACTCTTGATATTTATCTAGACGGGCTGAGGTCACTCTTACCCTCGTGTGGCTACACTGGTTTTAGGCCGCACGTGCCAGTTCAGTAAGACTGCTATTCATAACAGGATAAAATAGCGGGGAAAAAAGACACAAGGACAAGTAGACGAAAGACACCTAAGTCAGTGCTGTTTCTTTCGTCAACTTGTCCTCGTCGTTTTTGCGCTGTTTTCTCTTTTACAATATATGCACCGATCTATCCCAACTTCCAACTCTATTACAACTGCTATCCTGGCATTTTTTTAAGCGAACATCAAGTGGTGGTGATACACGACCGCACGCCGGTACGATGCTCATTCAGATCGAGATCGACGGGATTGAACCGCATGTTGGGCACTGGTGGTGGCAGCTGATAAAACCCGTTTGCTCTACTGACGTCAAACTCCTGGTTAGCTCAGTTGGTGGAGCGCTCCACTGGAAATGGAGAGGTCCCTGGTTCGATACCAGGGCACTGGCGGATTTTTTCGGTCGCGCACAAGTCACCTAGCTGTGTTTGGAGATTTGTGTTTGTCCTTTGTCCCCCTTGTTCCCCTATTCCAGGGATTGTTTTCGTCAACCCCTAAAAGTTCTTTTACAACCAAAGTTTTTTTTGTTTGTGTTTCTGGAGGTTTTAATGATAGCATAAGAGCTGTTGACATCGATCGTATTAATTCTAAAGGCGAAGATAATTTCTTTCATTGCTAACTTCCGAGACTGTACACATTTTAAATCCCCCTCCTCTAAAAATAAGTATAGTGGTTCCCCTTGTTAATAAAAACATTTTAAGGCAAAAGCAATTATATCGTATATGCCTGTAAAAAAAAAAAAAATCTGAGTTGCGTTTGCGTGTTTAATCTACCAGGAGCTTGTTTTTATTTCTGAGAAAGCTGATCAAGCGTGAAAAAGAACGTGAGACGAACGAAAACCAAGCTCCTCTTCACTTTCTTGTCTCTCTTCTAGATGTGCGCGCCTCCCACGGGAAGACATAGCTTCCTTTTCTCATCTAACTCTCTTTTTCTTTTAATCCTGACCTCTCCTTTTCTTCATATGTACGTTCTCCCCTGCTCTTTTTACCTGGGAACTGCGCGCAGCACCGGCAGCTACGAATCTCAATCAGTAGCTTGTCAGCGGCCAACGCAGCGTGGCGACTGCTCCCTAGCGCAGCTCGCACGAAACTTTCAAAGCAGCTAAAACCTCTTATGGCGAATTCGCGTGGTTCTTTCTGCGCGCTCTCGAGCGCTCTTTCCAGAGCGCGCGAAATCGGGTGGTTGAAAGAGAGTGCTGTGGCCTGATCGAGTGGTTCATTCCGAGGGCGCCTCTCCCTCTCAGAGCGCTCCCTGGCACTCCGTCTGTAGCCGTCGGAGTGCGGAGCGGCGCAGGCGTCACGTGGTACTTGGACGGTGATCACGTGGTTTTGTTGACGATGGCCGGCAGTGGTCTGTGGTGGTATGCGGGGTACGGCATGACGGCGATTGATATGTGGTTCTACAAAGTGCTTGCGCATTCGACGGTGCGAGGATTACAACGGACGGGACGACATTCGTTTGCGACCGTAACAGGAAAAGTCGACGTGTGAAGTATTCCCAGTGCTTTCACGAGATCGTTCATCTCACGGCGGTGAATCCGCTAAGCCTAACCGACGACGAAACAGCTCGCAGAGCTCGCCGCTGTTTTACCGGGTTTTGTGGTCGCTTCAAGAAATTTTGAGGTTTGGTAAAAGTGCGTTCAAAGGTTTGTGTTGTAAAATAAAGGGAGAGCCGAATATAATGCACTGTGATTTGTGTCACATTGCGATGCTTGCACGATATTTCGCCGTGAGAAAAATGCGGTTTATTAACCATTTTATATTTGCCTGCTCTGTCGTACGCATGACCGCTATCGCAGCGCGTTCACAGTCGAAAACGCGATGAGTTCACAACTGTTTCCAAGCATTGGCTTTCGTTCCGTTCTGCAAAAATCAATTCGCATACTGCGGTTTTCTTTTTCTACATGCCGATGAGTAAAACAATTTACGTCACAACTGTTATTTCATCACGTTGCGAGCAGAAATTTCGCTCAATCGTCTACCGTACGCTGTAAGATCGTGTTGTTTTTAATGCATTACCAATGTTAAGAAATTTTAATTTCGTGACTGGTCTGAGACTGTCAAAGCGCTCTGAACCCAGCAGTTGTGATCGGCTGAAAATGATACCGAGTAGCTCTGGCGGCGAGGAGGGGGCGCTCTGCTGAATGGAGGTCAAAGGAGAGAGGCAACCACCCGAATTCACCATTCGTTTAGCGCTCGGGGCCTCCTGCGTTGCCCAGGAGGCACTGCGGAAAGGGACTTGTTAGGACTTGTTTTGGGTAATACAAACTTGAACGTCTCAAACTGTCACACATCTAGAAGCGTGCCTGCTCTGATGCGGAACGTGATAACCAAGAAAATGCAAAGCAACAGCGAAAATTCCAACGCCGTCGCAGCACAGATCAAAGCTATAAAATGCTAAGAGCGTGATAAAAAATAAAAAAATAAAAATAAAACAGCCTATTACGAGTTCGAAAGAAAGAGAACAAAGAAAACGACAGGACGTTAAATGTTTTGACACCACCACCCGGTGTTAAGAGACGCGTACCCTATCGACGGTGGCATGAATCTGTCACTTTCGATTGCCTTGCGGCCTTAAATCTAGCCGATTTCGGACGTTGAAAGGCGTTTTTCCGTTCTTCGGCGCTACACAGAAAGACAAAATCTCAGTGAAGGAAGCATAAGAAGCGCGTGACCCAATCGGGTGATCTTGTACTACCCAAAATGAGGGCAAGACAGTCCGTCCGAAGCTTCAGCGCAGGGGGCATATCCTCATCTACGAAACCAGTACAGCATCAGCGGCTGGAGACTATTGGCTCTGACCGAATTATGCGCTGTTTCACTTTTCTTTCGACCGCAACCGAATTTACCTCTCAATCAGGGCAATTAAGCAGCGCCAAAAGTACGTAATCACGACGCTCCTTGTCTCCGTATGTTGGCCATCACCAACTAAACCAATCACGCGCAAAAAAAACAAAAAAAGATCGGGATTGCGGCACATTTACGGCGCGTGATTTGTTTGGTCGGTGATGGCAAACGTGCGAAAGCAATCAGGCCTGTGACAATGTATTTCTGGTGCAGCTCTGGGAGCAGAAGGAGAGTAGATAACTGAGCGTCGCGATTGACTCGGAACCTTCTTCCCGCGTCTCGTGCGTTTGAAAGGTGCGCTTTCGGTACGGGAGTCCGAAAGCCCGCGGAATGAAACTTTTCGCTTTGACTACATTCGCTGCCTTCGATTTACCTGTACGTTCTGCACCGGCGCAGAAAGGCGTAGGACAGTCTACTTCCGGTGTGTAGTCAGATAAGACCGGAAGTGCACCGCCCACACTCTTTCTGCGCCGGTGCAGGAGGTGCAGGTATAAATTGAACGCAGCGAGTCAGCGACAGTTTAATGAGAGTGTGGTCAATTATTACCAGGCTTGATTCTTAAGAATCAACTAATGCCGCAATCTGATTGGCTGTAGAGTGATAAGAAGACGCCCGGGACTCGCCACACCCTGCGTTTTTAAGTTTGTTGGGGACTATACACCTTTGCAATTAATAATCGCCTTGAGCGCGCTGCCATCTTTGTCTTTTGGGCTGTGAAAGGCGGTTTCAGCATGCGCAGGCGCTCTCTCTTGTGCAGGATATCAGACGGTGTCCACAGCCCAGTGACTCGGCATTTTTTTTACCTGCGTGATGAGCGCTGGAAAGGTCTATATAGTGCCACGCGGTTACGAAACCGCGGCGTGTTTACTGCGGCTTAAAATAGGAACTTAAAAGTTATGATTTTCTTTGTTGTCGTTTTGGAGAGTTTCTGTTTACACTGTCGGGTAGCTTGCCGTATTCGCTTCTCTCTGGCATTTCCTCTTTCTCCTCGTTTATAAAGTTTATATTTATTTTCGGACCTACTGTTTGTTTCGCTCGTAGTCGTATTGAAAGTCCCAAGGACATTTCATTGTGCGGTGAAACCTAAACTGGTTGTTTACTCTGCCGTAGAGCAACAAAGGAGGTACCCATCGCTTCCGAGTCGGGCGAAACTGCCATTCGTACGCGGCTCATGTTGACCTATTGCAAGCACCTCTTAATTTTTTAATGTATTTTTTTTGGTGTATGGCGTCGTTGCATTTCTCGGTTATACCAGATGGACAACCGTGGCTTTGTGAACAGCATACGCAGACCCGGGTCCACCCTTCGAAACAAACTCAGCGCTGGGCGTGGGCCACAAAATAAGTCGACATACGCTTTGTGAGTGTGTGTGTGTGTGTGCGCGCGCGTGTGCACGTGTGTATGTGTGTCTGCGTGTGTCTGTTTATGCGTGTGTGCATGTGTGTATCTGTGTTTGCATCTGTGTGTGTGCGTGTGCGTGCGTGCATGTCTCTCTCTTTCTGTGCGTGTATGTGTTCTCTTTCTGTGTGCGTCTGTGTGTCAGGGAAGTATTTCCGTATTAGGCGTGCAACGTAACATGTGTTGCTTCCTTTGGATATTGATTGAATGGTAACAGGTCTCCTACGAGTTAATTCTTCATGTCGTTCAGTCCCTGCAAAAACACGGGGCCAACAATTTGTGTTTGCTATGATGGCTGTCAAACTTTAACTCTTTCATTTTACCAGACTGAACTTTTTCCAGTCTAAAATCATTCGGCACTTGTTTTATTTTTCAGGATGCATCTCACGATATGTTATTCCTTGATTTTTTATTGCCATCCTTACATCATAAGATAATAAAAGTAACGCGGTTAAAAAGTGAGGCCAAATCGTTTCTTATTCGTCGCGCATTATACGATTACAAGAGATTCTTATTTTCGGTCACTCATTCCTTTAAGTGAACGGTTTCGAAAACTCAATAAACAGGTGTTGCCGGTTAGAAAGGAGGCAGTGGGTCTGATAAAAAAAATATAGCTCGACTCATGCGTTTTTACATTTTTGTTTCTTTAAAAACAGTTTGTGCTTATATTCTTTGAACTTTTCTGTTTCTTTTTTGTCTTTGTGATTATTATTTTGTTTTCTTTGTGACACTTTTTATTAATCATCCCTGTATGGATGCCGTATTTCCCGTCTGAACAAAATGACGGTAAATTTTAATGGGCTGAGGTACAATTTAAAATTAAAAAATCTATTGTGTTTAAAGGAACCATTCTCCAGAACCTCTCCCGTACAACAGGCAATGCGATGCCCACGAAAAAGCGCCAAACAAAGTGCCGAAATATGGCTGTCGACTTAATCCACAAGATTTTCCGAATACAATCCCGGGACAGCGTGCTTGCAGCATCGAGAACGATGAATCTGGCTGCGACATTTGGTCATGCGGTCATCTGGCCACTATGGGAACAAAAAGGGGGTGTAAAACAAATCTTCAACACCCTCTCAAAATAGTATAAAAAAAAGCATGGCTAAAGGTGCGCACAAAACACAGGAACAATGGAGAAAAAAACGTAGACGACACACAAGCACACACTCACAACTCATGTTTATCGAACGGAAGGAAGAGATAACGAGGAACAAACCTTTGTTTTGGTCTTTTTGTGCACAACTTTAACAAAGTTCAATCAGCACCAACTCGCCCAGCTGACCACTTTACAACAGCTGAAAATAGGACGTGTCACTGCGACTAACAACAACGTGTAAACTAATTCTTCCCAACCTCTGAAAAAAAAAAACGCTATTATTACATGCCACACCTTAATTGCAATTAGCCATTGTCCTAATACGAGCTCAATTCAAACAATAAACTAGTTCGCCCCTAAACAAAACCGTAACTTTTGCAATCACACTTAGAAGAACAAGACCACCACCAGCAACATCATATAAAAAGTTTACTCGCTTTCAATTATCTACAGCTCGCAACGGGCCAGGTACGCGTTAAAATGATATAAGGGTTCATGTGAGTCTGCAAGCTGCCAGTAAGGTAAACAATAAAAAAATGAACTCGGAACACCCAGTTGTTTTTCATATTTCAGTGATAATAAACATCTTTTGAACACAGATTAAAAAACAACCTAGGGCGACAGCTTACAGTAAATGATCGTGCCGTGGGCAAACAACGGATCGGTACTCATTAATTAATAAGCCCAGCATCAAACAACACTCGGTAAGTGTCTGATATTTTCGAATTGAATCAACTCAGCGATCGGTGCATGGACGTTTTCATGAAACACCTGCTTATGAAAGTTAACTAGGTGAACACGAACCTAATTTAAACAAGGGTCAAAGTTAAACCTTCATTAAATTTATTCCATTTTGTTGTAGAAAGGCAAGCTGACAAAAAAGGACTCACTTTAAGGCGAATCATCCAGTTATTTACAGGAGACGAGATATCGTGTATTTGAAGAACCCCCGAGGTTATACGAAAGTGAAAGTTGTTTTGAGATTGATCTAAAATTAAAAGGTCTTTTTTGTGTTGTTGCTTTTGCCAATTTCAGCTTTTTAAAATTCACATAAAATCGCTTGGATCATTTTTTTTTTGTAGATGTAAGATGTATTTGTTCTAAGGCAGAAGTTCCGTGCGATCTGCGGAGCTCAGTGCGCAGTTGGGTGCTTCTCACATATTTGATGGTGGCGTCCAGCGCGAAGACTATTCCATGAGTAAATTCGGAATGAAGACATGTGGTACTGGAGGTTTCAATATTTTCTTGTTTGCCAGTAACAGCTCACTAATTACAAGATACTTTCGAAGGGATGTTGTCATCAACGGTTGTTGACGGATCTCATTGTCAACTGTCGTCATAAAAAATAAATGAACTTTTCAGGCTTTTCTTGTTTACGCTTTCTTTATCGCAGGTTATAATCATATGTGTAAAGAACTAAGAAAACAAAGCAGCAAGAATATTTGTTACATAATAATAATATCATAACATGTTTTTTGGCAGTGCATGTATAAAACAGCCGTAAAAGCCTACTTATTGGAACACTAAAAATATACAAAAAATAATTCATTAAATTCAATAGAGCATTGAACAGTTCCGGCCTCACACAGTTCAGTCATTACTTTCCAAACAAGACAACGCAGTACATTCAAAGTGCTGCAACAAAACATTAAATGCTTCCTATATTTTACGTTTCCCTAGAAAATATGAGCATATATGCCCTTATAGGGGTAATACGTACCGTATAGAGATGATGAATTTTGGACGATTATTCGGGTAAAATGTCAAACTAAATATACCACTTTGATGGTGGTATGAAAGTTCAGAAATGACACCAATCAAATACTGTAAAATGTTTCTTACATTACTATGTGTAAAAAAATAAGACAAATCACGAGGGACTCGTCGCTTCGATAGCTTTTCTAAATCAAGGTTCTTCAAAATCAAGTTATAAATATAATTGTAACGACAATTGAAGTGTCTATGACTGACAATTCCCACCAAGAGCTTCTGCACACGTTCAAGTCAGGCGCTCAGATTCACAGGGAAATAGTTTCACGCAAGTGATCTAAATTCAAGTCTTGAACGTACGAAAGAGCAAAATAAATTAACTACATATTTAAACTCAGAAAAGATTACGCGTCATACGTGAAACCACCCCCGACATACGAAGCGGAGTAGCGTCTATTGATGTAACATGTTCCTTGGAAGTAAAACGGCTATCTGCAAGAACGCCAAGGTTACGAACTGCAGATTTATGCTGAATCATGATTTTCTGTGCAGAACATAACGCGAGTATATCTGATCACTCTTCCCGGATAAGGAAGTACTTACTTCTAGTCTTCGGCCGATTAAAAAGTAAAAAATTGCACGCGCGGCAGATTGACACATAGTTAATATCTTGCTGTAGTAATGAACAAACATCAAAACAACGAACCTTTAAATAAAGGTTGACATTATTGACAAATATTAATCAGATCTAATATAATTATATGACGTACATCGTCAAAACACATTAAGGTTTGTGAACCTCACTCGTTTCACTCAGTACACCCTAAGAAATGCCTGTGCGTCTACTTTCCCGCGAAACACTCAACGAGCCAATCTCTGCGATCTACGAAATCAGCACTAGCGAATGATAAGGCGGAACATCCATTTAGATCTCAAAATGAAGCCTTCGCTGTGGCATTACGCGATGCAAAGCGCCATGCTCGCATTGCAAACATTATATATATATGTGACAGGCAAACAAATATACCTCGTCCTAGACAGCAGCAAGAGACTTAGATGGTATATCACGAGAACCATGTCTTTGTTTCATTTGAAACCAAGTATTTGACGGCGTGGTTAGTAATTAAAGGAAGCAGGCACGTTCCAAAAAACAAAACACACATGTCAAAACAGGTTACGTTTTTACAGGAAGTAGTAAACTACATTACCGTCACGGTTAGGGCGCACCCCTGAAAGGTGCATTTGCTAGTTGGTAGTTTCTAGGGAGAACGAAAAAGAGGAGTATAAAAAATACGAATATATAAAAAACAAAAATTAGTATGCAGAAGAACTCTCTTTAAGTAACTTAGAGAAGGATAACTCTCAGGATTAAAAACAAATGAAAAAAAATAAATAGAATAAACTGTCTTGTTTTATATCGGAAAGATCATCCGTCATTCGAGTTTTACCTTTTTGTGAATTTTTAGAAAGTTTCCATTTCGCTAAAATGCGCCTCTATACAAAATAAACACAGCAAAAACATACGAGCGTAAAAAAAGCACTTTCCGGTGGAGGTTTTGAAAAATGCGAGCTATCGGAGTTCATAAAATTAGTCGTGTTGCCTAAGCGTGAAAAGTAGTTCATATTCCGCTTCCAAAAAAAAAAAAACAGTCCTAAACAGTTTATAGCAAAAGTTTTTTTGTTTTTTTGCAGTTGAATTTGGGTTGTAGCAATGTTTGCTGCCGTGGTATACAAAAGAATCCAAGTGAGACACGAAACGAATTGCTAAGCATTTGAGGCAAGAAAACCGAGAGTGATCAGACGGGAACGGTATGCGTATTTGATATTTCAAAGATCACGTGGTAAAACACAAGCATGACATTTTATTTTCAAAATGCGTTTTAATTCTTAATTGAATATGCAGAAACGTCTTAAAATTGAAATTTCACTCACCTGTTTCATGTAGTAGTAAAACATTGTTTTCCTGATATAAGCTTGTTTTCAGCATTGCAGCTCTGCTTTCTACGTCGCAACTGTAGTAGTTCTTGAAGAGGTTATATATCTCAAGAATAAAGAAATGCGAATATAGGAGTTAGGGTAGATTAATATTTTTGAGAACGCGGATTCGCAGTGGCAATAAATAAAGTGAATTGATAAAGCGCTTTACAAACATTGTGTCGCTTTTTGTGTTTTGAATGTTATTCTTTAAAAATAATAAACTAAGTCACTAAGCAGGAAAAACATGCGCTAACGGCCACTACATCACAGGTGTTCGACTTCAATAACAAAATGATCGTTACCAAAGTATCTTCAAAAACCCTTGAGGTGTCAGCAATACATTGTGTAAAGTGTAGTTTCCAAAATACCTTTGAGAAAACTAATACATTTTGCAAACACACTTACAACGGCTAAAAAACTCTAGATATGTTTCTATTCGTTTCATTCCAGCAATCATTAAAATTGTACTATTGTATAGTGACTCACAATCATTACAAATGCACACACTCCGAGCCTTTCGGTGGGGTGCGCACTGTTATCCTACATGGATTCAACGATCAGTGCCCACATATCAGCGTTCAGAAGTGTCCGCTCAGTCATAAGTTGAAACGCTCACGTCAGAGACACGCTCTAGTCCACAAACCTCGGCAAATTTCGTAGACACAATACCTATCAAAATATTTACCATACTTTGTGATCGCGAGGACATGTTTTGTTGGACACAAAACAGAATAAGTTTGTTTCCTAGAACTTCCAGGTCATGTCCTGATTTGACCGACAGCTTGTTAAAAAAGTCCCTTTAAAACACAAATAACAAAAGACGAAAAAAGTTAGCAAAAAGATTTGCTTTTTTTTTGTTGCGTAGCACGAATACCAAAAACTTCCCACGGGACGCCTTTTTTTCGCCATCTCAAAGCTGATACGAGACTGTTTGGCACCTTATTTGCGTCTAGAGTTCCGCTGCGGTAAATCACTCATACGCTTCTTTCTATCCAAAGTTGCCAAAAAGAGGTTTGCGTGTTTTGTTTTCCTATTCTGCGCTTACTTCCCACATTTAATTTTTGGCCCTTTCAAACTAGTGTTCTTTTAACAGGCTTGCTCCGGCAGTAATATTTGTACACTAGATTCAGTAAAACAAAATGGCCTGATAATAAACTGCCGTCAGATGTCAGATTAGGGAGGTCAGCCCTTCGGTCTCATCATTATCAGAAAGCAATCAACTATTATATCTACCGGTGCTATAAAAGGGAACTTGAGGCGCACCCTACCAGGTGAAATACTTTTGTATTCAAATCCTATAACAAATGCATATTGCCGCCCGCAGAGCCGAGAAAGCAACGCTCGGTCACGGTCTTCTAGAAGATTCCCATTCATTCTCGCAGTAAATGTAACTTTCCCTTTGCTTTGTTGTTCTCGAAAGAGCCAGTTCATCCTCACCCCGAGCGCGCGACGCTGGAACGTTCTTCGAAGTGTCTAGCGTTACGTCCGACGTAACCCAAGTTACGTCCAAATCTCCGCCTTCCCTAGGTTCACGGGGGAGAGAGAGGGGGGCGGGGGGAGGGTTAGGTATACGTGTTTCCAGTGCTCCGTCCCGGACGTAACGCTAGCCACAGCGAACTTTCTTTGCCGAACTTTCGAGATAACGACGCACTCTAGATAAGCAGCTGCCCGCGACCTTGTCGAGTCAGTCTCGCTCGTGCTCTCTGTTGTCGCCGCCGAATCGCCGCCTGCTACCTCGACGCTCTTTCGTTCTTTACTTATTTTTGGTTGGCACAAGTTCGCCTATTAAGCCTAGTTCACTGCTTGTCTTCGTGTTACCTCCGTTCGTGACATTTCTGGTGGAGGTGCGGGGTATGAAACCCGTGCAGCGTACCCCTACAAGACCTCGTTCAGCAAGCCCCATTCCCCGACGACCTTCCGTTGAAGACTCGGAGCATCGTGCCAGCCGCCGTCTTCAAGGGCAAGCTCCTGAACTCGGACCACTCCCGGCGAGGACAAGGCAAGAGATAACAATGATGGCTACCTCAACGGCGCAGACCACAGCAGCACCACCCGTCGTTTACCTGCCCGTCGCCCCTCGGACTCCGACGCCTTTCCACGGGGAGATCCACGAGGACGTCGAGGACTGGATTCAGCACTACGAGCGCGTGGCACGCCATAACGGATGGACCGCCGAGCAGTACCTGCAGAACCTCTACTTTCGTTGGAGGGTACTGCGAGGCACTGGTTCGAGAACCACGAGGCTGCGCTCACGTCGTGGGACGCCTGCCGTCACCGAGCTGAAGCGGGCATTCATGAATCAGCATCGTAGGCAGCGGGCCGAAGATCTTCTCCAGGCGAGGACTCAAGGCCCCAACGAAACGGTCACCAGTTTCGTTGAAGACATCCTCCGCCTGAGCAGCCGCGCCGACCCGCAAGCTACCGACAAGAAGAAATTGCGCTTCCTTATGAGGGGCGTGAAAAGCGAAATCTTCGGCGGACTTATTCACAACCCCCGACGACCGTCGAAGAATTTGTTGCCGAAGCAACAAACATTGAGCGGGCGTTAATGGCCCGAGCGAGCCACTACCATCGGCTCAGCAACGTCTCCACTTTGGCCTCGACCCGCCCAGAGTTCAGCACTGGTGCCGACGAGCTCCGCGACATCATCCGAGACGTCGTCCGACAGGAGCTCCGAAAGCTGCTCCCGCTGCTGAGCGTCCGGCGTCGCTGTCAGTCGCCGAGATCGTACGCGACGCGGTACAGCGGGCCTTGCAGCCCGAACCACCAGTCGACGCGCCCGCTCCCGAGGAACCGACGCTGACCTACGCCGCCGTAGCCAGACGACAGCCGCAAGCTCCCCGCCAAGCTGCGGCGCCACCACGCCGTGAACCTCCAGCGCCACAGTACTCCCAACGACGCGAAGAACGGCAGTACGTCCGCCCAGAGCGACCCTCGCTGAGAAAGACCGACGTTTGGCGAACGGCTGACCGACGCTCGCTTTGTTACCATTGCGGGAAGCCAACCATGTCTACCGTCGTTGCCCGTACCGACAGCTGGGGCTACGCGGCTTCCACCCCGACGACCCGCGCCCACGCTACGGCGAGCGACCCCAGGACATCAACGAATACCTCCGCCGGTCGCCATCCGCGGGACCGTCTACCCGTCGCGGTTTCCGATCGCCGTCACCCCACCGCCCTGCATCGCCCCATCGTAGGTCCCGCCGAGAAAGCCTGTCCCCCCTGCCTCGCCGGGAAAACTGAGTGCGGCAATACCGGGAGGTGGTATTGCCGATGACGAACGACGCCAATATCCTCCACAAACGTCGGAGGGCTCCCACACTAGCGACGAGACGGATAGGAACGACGGTTCTACGACGGTTCTGCGACGGTGTCGAATAACCTCAACGTTACCATCAACGGCCACGACGCGAAGGCACTCGTCCACACCGGAGCAGACTATTCCGTTTTAAGTGGAAGCTCTCTCGCCGCCTTCGGAAAGTGATGACGCCGTGGAATGGCCCGAAAATACGAACCGCCGGCGGACATCTCATCACACCAGTGGGAAGGTGTACTGCGCGCGTGGGCATCCACGGAGAGACCTGCCCTGTGAAATTCGTCGTCCTCAAGGACTGTTCGAGAGACGTCATCCTTGGCATGGACTTCCTCTGTGAGTACGGTGCCGTGATCGACCGTGGAGCAAACAGGTTGACGCTGCGAAAGCCCGTTCTACCTCCGGAGGATCCAAAACGACGCCTGCCGCGGAGGGATACAAAACGACGCCAGCCGCCGTCCGAGTCATTGCGGACCACGTGAACCTGCCGCCACGGTCGAGGTGTTCTGGTGCCCGTCGTGACCGATGCCGTTGCCCGCGGGAAAGTCCTTCTGAGAAGGCAATGTCCAACTGCTTCTCGGAAGAAGAATAGGCGTCGCAAGGGGCATAGCGGAGCTGCAGGATGGACGTTCTGTGGTCCTCGTGACGAACTTTCGACCGGAGGCGCAGCACCTCACGAAAGGTGCCGCTGTAGGACACGTCGAAGAACTGCGGGCCAACGCCGAAATCGCCGCGATCTCCGAAGAGCCCTCGCCGTGTCAGCCGCACAGTACACCGCCGCCGCAACTCGACGTTAACCCCAAGCTCAGCGCCACGGAACGACGACAGCTCGGAGACCTCCTCGCCGAGTTCGGCGACTGCTTTGCGACGACGTCGAGGGTGCGCCAGACAACAGTTGCTAAACACCGCATCATTACCAACGAGGACGCGCTCCCTGTGCATCGGCCGCCGTACCGGGTATCCCCAAAGGAACGAGAGGCCATTCAGGAACAGGTGCAAGAGATGCTGAACGACGACATTATTCAGTTAAAACGCTACTTCGGACCCTACAAGGTCATCCGCCGCCTTGGGGACTTGAACTACGAGGTGCTCCCCGACGGAACCCGACCATCAGGACGCCGCCAGCCACGACCCGAAGTCGTCCACGTCGTTTGACTCAAGCCGTTCTACGCACGATAGGATTGCGATACTGCATGTTTATTTCGTTTCACCGTAATTTTTTTAGCCATTTCTGTTTTCCTTTCACGTTGCATCGGGACGATGCACGTTAAAAGGGGAATAATGCCGCCCGCAGAGCCGAGAAAGCAACGCTCGGTCACGGTCTTCTAGAAGATTCCCATTCATTCTCGCACTAAATGTAACTTTCCCTTTGCTTTGTTGTTCTCGAAAGAGCCAGTTCATCCTCGCCCCGAGCGCGCGACGCTCGAACTTTCTTTGCCGAACTTTCGAGATAACGACGCACTCTAGATAAGCAGCTGCCCGCGATCTTGTCGAGTCAGTCTCGCTCGTGCTCTCTGTAGTCGCCGCCGAATCGCCGCCTGCTACTTCGACGCTCTTTCGTTCTTTACTTATTTTTGGTTGGCACAAGTTCGCCTATTAAACCTAGTTCACTGCTTGTCTTCGTGTTACCTCCGTTCGTGACCAGGATAAACACCGAACATAGAGATATACATACGAGTAATAATTACTAAAATAATATTAAATGCATTTTTGGCCAAACGACAACCTAATGGTAATTTTTCCTTCATTCAAACATTCATTCATTTTTTTAAGCTCATGAACAGCTTGACGCCTTGATAATATTGAACAACAGATTGATCACAGGTTAGTTACAGACGCCATAAAAGTTGGATTAAAAACATCAACATATGCTACGCCGAGGGTAATATATAAGTGTTAAATGCGGGCCATGGCACACGTACTCAACACTATGGGGCATGACATACTTCTGATATCCAGGCAGAATAGGTGACGCAATTTTCCTTATATATAAAAAAATCAATATTTAGTCAATATTTTTTCGACGAGAACAGCCTCCATTTCCTCCGACACGTTTAGTAGGGAGAGAGATATGATTTAGGTCTAGAGTCCAACGGGTTCGACATCAGCCCAAATCAGTCCAATGTTGAGCGCGTAACAAACCTGAGGCAGTAGTGCCTTAAAGAAAAATGAACAGCGTTTTTATTGTTGCTTGAAAACTGCGTACCACCATGCAGTATTCATCAAAGTATCACCTAAATTAAACAAAACATATAGTAGACTAAACAGGTCGCTTCCGAAATTCACTTCGAAAATATTACACGGCTCTTTAAACATCGGCAAAAAGAAAAATAAATTTCACGGGACTCTTTATTATAAACTGCAGATTAACATTTTTTTTCTGAATCTGATTAAGTGTACTCGGGTTTTTCTACGCTAAATATTTAAAAAATGGCTCCTTTCAAATTTTTTCTCTTTCCCGTATCACGGAAAAATATGTACCTTATCTTGGTAAAGAGGGTATTTTTATTTGCACACTTGCTTTTATGCAAAACCAAAATTTAACGTTCATTTTTATGTTTCTTTAAAGAAACTATTTGTGAAACTTTATTTAGGCGAATGTGTACAAGAAAGTTGATACAATTCTACCAAAGTGTTAGCAGTCGCTGTGGTATTAAATGAGTAACAATGAACAGAAAAATTGTTTCACAAAAATATATGGTGTAACAGTAATGACCGCCTCAACTCTCAATTTGTATTAAGGATTCCCCACAGTCGATTTGCGTAATATTAGGTTGAACAAATGAGGCTTGCCAATAAGTTAAACCATTTGGCTATATATCGAACCAAGGTTCTGACTACAGCTTGCAATGATTCCATTTAGGTTACTGTCACGAAGTTAGGGCCGGATTAAAAGTAGAAGCGCCGAGGTATTAATATAAAATATTGCCAATTGGCGCTTTTAATTAATTCGGTTTTAAAAAATAATAACTACGTATTAAATAATAATTAAAAGAGTTGTAATTTAAACAAATAATGTTTCACAATTGATACGAAGTGTCTATATTGGCGAACCTAACGTAATGCCTCAAGCTGGCTGGTGTATATTGAACATTTGATAGCAATCTGAGACTGGGGAGTACAAAAGTTGACACCAAAACAGAGAAGGTGAACTTTGGCACGTTCCCCTTGTCTTCTCTTCCGGCCAAGTTTCGTATTTTTTAGCCTCGGACTGTTTCCAAATGCTAAAAATATTCATAGTTTTTGGGAATAAAGAAAAATGAATAGATAAAAATACTTCGAGGACAGTCAGAACAATAAAACACAAATGAGAGGGGCTACGTGCAATAATGGTACAAGTTCACTTGTAGCATTTGTGATATTAACGGTCCCAGATGTTACACTTATGCATGTGGCACTCCACTTTTATGGTAGGGGCACTGTACACTTATATACTCGAAGTTGAAACAATATATTGACATTGACATGCACAGATAAAATTATTGAGGGACTTTTTGGCGAGCTCTGCATTTGTACTTGTACCACTATTGCACGTAGCCCCTTCAATTATGAGAACTTTCTCCCCATGATTGTCTTTTATTGTTCTGGACTGATGATGCCATAGGATAAAAAGAAAGAGGGTGAATAAAATAAAATACATTACAGTAAATAAATGTTGTAATAATTTGGGTTTAATTACATATAGCCCAGTCTTGGAGGAGCTTGGAACTTCCGAAAACAGGCACGGTCATGTTTTCGTTTCATTTATTTATTTGCTTTTCAGGATGGCGGAAAGAAAATTAATTTGAGCCAGCAGGAACGCAATGAACTCTCTTTCATTTATCTACTAAGAAAAGTATTGCTACAACGCAAGACTTTCGATCTAACAGAGTTGGATAAAAATAAAATCTGAACATAAATTGAAGAACATATACGCAGGCCAAATTGCCTTAACGACAATAAAAACAAAATCAGATAAAAAAATCAAAGCCAGGATTTAAAAAAAATCCTTATGCAAGACAGAAAGCATGTATAGCAAAAGTGGGGAGTTAAAAGCACAGGCGCTATTAGGCGACACGTTTCATAAGAGCATCACTCGTCGGCACATGAAGAAAACATCGGAGCGCTGAGCTTATGTTTTAAGCTTGGTGTGTCCGTGACCGAAGTCAGCGAGGTGTGAAGGAAAAGCAGAAACGTCGAGTGCGTAACAGGAAAAAGCCGTATCGCGTAAGAGCAGGAACTTTCAGAGGAGAAGAAAAAATAAACAAATAAATAAAAAATAAAGCAATCAATACATAAAAATAAATATATATAGATATATATAAATTCAATTTGTGACGAAGACCGCCATCAGCACGACAGAATGCCCCGGTACCTTGCGAACTATTAAAACAAATTCTGAAGAAAGTCAAAATCCGTATTTTTATATGATATAAGCCCAATATGTTTTTTTTTCATATAACAAGGGCTAATTTCAAGAAGAAATGTTTTTCTTAATCTGCTTTCAAAAATGCAGAAGTGAAGAAAGGAAAGAAAATAAAGTTTCAGACGCACTTCTGCTTTATCCTAAACTCAGCTTGAAAGAAATAACATGAAATTTAGAACTTCAGGATATATTGAAAAGCAGAAAGATATAATTTTTTTATTTATTTAAATACCGTAAGGACCCCATAGGGGCTCTTACATAAGGAGTGGCATACAAAAAACTAAAAAAAGAATTGTAATCTGTCACAAAAGCAAATTTGCATCTAAAATAAAACAAAGATCGTCAAAAAGATTAGTATGCAAAAAAACAATTGTGCACATCCTATTCTAACTTAAAAACAATTGAGAACGGAACATGTCCATTTTTGTAGGCATGTATTCGCAAGTTTCATTAAAAAAGATAAAAACACTGTCTCATTAAGAGAAATTTGATGATCGCCAATATAATCTTCTTTTAGATATGTAATAATAAGAGTAAGACAGTTTCTTTTTAAAATCCTGAAACCATTATTTTCAGACGTTTCGCTACTGCGACGTCCAATTTGCTGGGTAATTGACAACGATTTTCGTAAGATTTGTCATATTATCAAGATAGTTAAGCCCAATGAGCTAGGCTCTAAATTATAAATAATGGAGAAGGTGCAGGCGAGCTCTCACACTTTCAACATCTTGAACATCTCTGCTGTCCACTTTTTGTTCCTGGTCTCAACTATACTGCGTGAAAAATGATTTGTTCCTAAATGCATTTTTATTTATATATAAATAAAAAATATTGCTTCTGTTAATACGATCGATCTTTTTTGTTATTCTTCACTTTTACTTTCTGAGTGATGCAACATAGAGTTAGCAATTTCGTCTGCTACTGCTACCAAACGCCTTCTTGTAAGAAATATATAAATACATTTTTAATTAACTTTAAAAACTCCCCGGTAATCGCGAGTTCTGAAATTGAATTTGTTTTGCCAGTTTTTTAGCATTACCGTCTAACGCAGCATAAACCACACGCAATGTGTAAAACATTGTTACTCACCGTAAAACATAATCCATCGCCAGACAACTGCCCTTTGTGGCATATTAAGAAAGAAACCATAGTTATATATTTGCGGTTCAAAGAATATTGTTTAAAAAATATTTGCAAGAAAAGTATATATTACACTCTAAAAATACTTGCGCGTCTACTTACCCGCCAAACACTCAAAGAGCCAATCTCTGCGATCTACAAATTCAGCTGAGCAACTGATGAGGCGAAACATCCATTTAAAAGTAAAAATGAAGTCTACGCTGTGGCATTACGCAATGCAAAGCGTCATGCTTACATTTCGTAATGCCACAGCGCAGACGTAATTTTGAGGTCCTAAACAGATGTTCCGCCTCATCATTCGCTGAGCTGATTTCATAGATCGCATAGATTGGCTCTTTGAGTGTTTTGCGGCTAAGTAGACGCGCAGGCATTTTTAAGAGAGTACTCGTACATAGGCGTCCATTGAAACATTAGCGGCTTCGGAGAATATATATTCTATGTTTGGGTGTTAGGGCCTTATTCAAAGACGTGACTTCGACTCGCGTCCCCTTCCGACGTCCGTTTTCTTCCGAATAACGAAGTGACCGGAATATTCTCGACTGGGATCAACTCAAGTGCCGTGACGAGGATGCCCACTTCTTAGGCGGCAAGCTTTGGCAAAGAGACGGTCGATACTAATCAAAGCGGGAAAGCTACTCGGGATTGGGTTACTTGGACGAGAAATGCTGCCGCGGTATGTGATGGCACGTGCCTCGTCGGGACTCTCGTTTCGGTCCTTCTACGTATCGCATTGCTGCAGTCGCATCGATTGGCCTTCCTTTGCCACCGCCTTGGGGAGATGCCGCAGGGCGGATCCGAACCGCATAATCGTACACGAAAAACCCGACAATCGCGAATTGTAGAAATACACCACAACGATGGTTTGCCTCAAGCCGGTCTGCCTCAAGCGTACACCCTAGTACGCCAACTGCAACGTCAACAACTACTACAACGACAACGGACGTGTCATTTCCAGTGATGGGAAGAGCTATGAGCTATCTCTGTAAAAAGTAACAAGAACGGCCATTAACATAGAGTGCTTATCAACGTAGATAACTGACTTTGTTCTATGCGAATAACCCACGACAACCAGGTGCGTGACAAACAATGTACACTCGTTTACAAGTACGAAGTATACGTGCTAGGCTGAACCTAATCGTCGCCACCATCCTTTTTAACGAGGATGACAAAGCGTCCGACGTCCGGGGAATTTGTCCGTCCAACGAGCAGTCGTGACCAATGCGGACACAAAATATACATGCACTCGTGCGGTGATGCTACGCTCACTTCGAGTGAACAGATCAATAACGCTCGAGCGTGCCATGCCTAAACTCAACTTCTAAAAACATGATGGTTCCTAGTGTATTATTATCGAAATCGCTCGTCTAGTACTACTTGACACGTACGCAACACTTGGTGTTAGCTATGTTTTGACTGCGTGGCTTTAGTGTTCTCTTTCACACAAACGGAGCCCCGCCCCGTCATTTATGGTGCAGCTCTCGCCGCCTTCCTTGGTTCAGAAGCGGGCGCATCACCAATCGGCTAATGACTAGTGTCGAGTGCATGTCGTACCCAGCTCAGGCACACCAATGTGCAGGTCGCGTGTCATCTATTCTATGTCAGACACACGCGACCCAATTTCGACATTAACAGCGATTCGTGGGCAAGTTGCGCGAGCAATATATGTGCCAGAAACGCAAAACAAAAAGTTTGTTGTCGCAGAGCATAAATACACTCGTCATGACAAAAGGCTGAAAGTTGCACAAATTCAGCACTAGTGGTTGCGACAAAGTTGAAAAGTGGAAAAGAAAAAAAGATTATAGAAGGAGCATTTTTGAAGGTATTTTTGAATATTCACATAAATCATGGTGTCTAATAAAGATTTCCAAAACTCCAGAAAAAAAAATTCATAGCATCCGATCACTACAAAGCACTTTTTTTTACATATTTATGGTGTTAGCGTTAGTTGATTAAGGGTGTCTAGAAAAAGCAGTTTAGAGCACAATTATGTCATAACCCATTCAAGTGTAGGATATAAAAGTATCCTTGATACTTATATAAAGCCCAATATGACTATGTTAGCATATTCTTAACGTCGTTTTCTTGCACCTATGTTTTTCTTTAAATTGGGTGAACGTCACTACGCGAAATTCGCGGCAGTTATGTGCAACTTTAAAAAGAAAAGAAAATTAATGCGGTGAGAAATGAATGAAAATGTTGAATTCCAAAGAGCGGTGCTGCTCATATGGAACTTGCTTCGTCATGACCCTGTAGCATGTTCTTCAACGTTGCTAGATTACATCCCAAATAGGCTCCACATGCATCCACCAGGTGCTCATTGAAGGATCGTTTATTTAGCTTTAAATTTAGTTTTCTTGTGCCTTTCAACGAAAGACTGGTATCTTTGAGGGTATGCTGCAGCATGCAATACATTAAAGCTAAAAAATGAGCGCTTAAATTTCGTTTCCGTACCCCTTTAATATTATCCAAATATTAGGACACAAAATGCAATTTTCTTATGTTTAGTCCCTTGAGCAGGCAGTCAGACGTTTCACTCATTCATGTAAATAAATATCCACATATAACTACTTGCAGCAGAAAAAGAAGAAAAAAAGTCATGAAAGGTTTTCTGAAACGCGCTTCTAATCTGTTCCAGCCATAAAAGTAAGTTGAGGACGCTTCAATCACTGTTCCTTCACGTCTGTCAGTTTTCTTTTGTGCGTGTTCCCGTATGATAATATTTCTGGCTTACTTTACCGATGCTGTGGCTTCGAGTTCCGCCACAAAACAGCGCACAAAGCGAGCGCAGATTTACGCTAAGCCGCGATGGGACGCGCAAATGCGCCCAGTTCCTCGCTTAACGGCGTCAACAAGGGAGGGAACGCTGCGGTCGCTCCGGTAATTGACTTAATTTGTGAGCGTATACTCGCGAGAGAAAACACCATTAAACCTCACTTACGTTTTTTCCTTGTTTTTTTTGGCGTCTTGGTGACTTTGGTGGCTCATTCTTTTTTTCTTTACAAGGACGTATATAAATATTTCTACAGGGTGTTTGTGATCGACATTCGGGCGTAAAATATATTAGGATAAATAAATTAAACAATAAAGTTGATTGAAACTTTTTATAAAGGTGTCGTCAGGTGTTGCATTTACTCTACTAAAATATGATTGGTGTGAGTTCTATATAAAAGAGTAACCTTAACAATTCTGTACATTTTATGCACAAAAAGGAACATGACAAAAAATCTCTTTTTTTTTTGAAAATGTTATTTAGAGACGATGCCACACACAAGGCCGGATCTGCTGGGTCTGCTATGGGCGTTCATCCCAAAGAAGCTTTCACGTGTTGGCTTTATGGTGGGCTATCTTAGAGCAGCCGCGTAAATTAGGCTGTGTTTATGGTTCATCCCCTGATCGTTGAAATATTAAACAAAAAAATTAAAATTTTCATTTTATATTTAAAAAAAAAGCCGTTTACAACTCCCTGGAACGCCGAATTAGAGCACAGCTCTTGAGGAGGAGATGGGAAGGGTACTCAGGGAGGGGTATACCCCTCGTCCCTCCTCCTGATCCTGCCTGCTACTCCTCCCTCCGAGCGGCGTCGGCGTCTCCGTCGCCGTCGGCGTAACCGTGAGGTCACGCGTCCCTCGTGATGTCGCGTGACCCTCGTGACCTCACGGGGGTCCTCAGAACCCCCTCAGGGCCCCACGTGACCCCCCTCAGGCGTGACCCCCCTCAGGTCACGTGACCCCGCGACGTCACGTGACCCTGTGAGGACGTTTAGTCACGGTGCCGAAACGTCACCATGCCAAAACGTCACCGCGGTTTCGCCAACGGCGACGCCGCTCAAGCCGGAAACGGGCGCCTAAGAGCTGCGCTCTAAAAAACGTACGCTCTTAAATTTTGGTTATAATAAATTAACCACATCCTTTGTAAAATTCGACGACATGATGGCGCTTAAGATGAGGACAAAAGGCAGACTAGACAACACGGAGTCGCTCCGTGTTGTCTAGTCTTCCTTTGTCCTCGTCTTAAGCGCCATCATGTCGTCAAATTCCCAATACCGACTAGCCCAACAATCTCCATTGATTCTTTGTAAAATGTTTTATTCCCCCTCCCCATACCGGCCACAGAGCCATCCTGATTCAATAAATTTATTCATTCATTATTCATTAGACTCAGCTCGTTGGTTAATTTACATTAATTTATTTGCGTCCAAGTAGCGCTCAGAAATGCCAGGTAAAAGGGATCCTGTGATCGGTCCTTAACGTTGGCTGAACAGAACAAATAAAACTATTCAGGACGTGTGAGCAGGATTTATGTTTCGTTTTGAATTTTCGGTTTACTAAGGGTGTCCCTGTAGGATTATAAAATGTTCAATCATCTGTTGACACGTCTTCATCTAGAAATCCTTATAAAAATACAAGCGCAAACAAAAACCCAGCAAAAAGTGTATCACCAATACTTTATATCCCTACACGAACCATTCATAGTCATTTTTATGATTTGCATTGCATGACAGCAGGGTGGATAATGAAAATCAAAATGATGTAAATCATTCTTTAAGTCATGAAATCATGCTTTAAATCATGAAACATTTTTTCGCGACAAGTTAATGATAAAATTGTCTCTATATGTATTATTTGTAAGTAATATGATGCTTTCCATTTGAATTTGTTCTACATTCAAACTTTAAAAAATAATAACGCAAGAAAGATCTATATTGAGCTGAACACGAGCAAAAAGTTTTGCTCTTCGGAGCCAATCAAATGGTTGAGGTTTCCTTTTTTCGACTTGGTTTGTCAGTTACGTAATTCATTCATTCATTCATTTCATTCATTTGCTTATTTTCTGTGCTCATGAACAGCTTGACGCCTTGGTAATGATGCACAACAAAATGTTCACAGGTTAGTTACAAAAGTCTTAAAAGCTACAAAATTTGGGTTTAAAACATCAATATTTGCTCCCCTGAGGGTACTGTAGCAGTGTTGAATACGGGTCATAGGACTGGTTTGGATGATGTGATTAACATGGAAAGTCGGAGAAACCCGCAAAACTCGACTCGGAACATGAATGTGACATCTGGGCAGATGTGAGATCTGGGCAATCAATTAATCAATGAATACATTTATACAGGAAAAAAAGATCGCGCTCACACCGCCTGGAACTCAAAGAAGGGCATTTGCATCGTTCCAAGAGTCTCGCATAAGATAAACAAACAGTACGATCAATGTAACGATCGTAAACCATTGGAAAAAAAAACGCTTTTGAACTTTTTCAATTATCTCTTGGCTCGTAGAACTAACACAATTCCAGACTACAGAGGAAAACTCCAACTTGGTGCGGATTAACGAGAAATATAAATATAACGAGAAATGTTATATTATTGCAAGCAAATCTGAAAGCAAGAAACAATTAGAAGAAAAGTAATGTTACATTGGAAGCAAATTACAACGCAATAAGAAAGACAATTCTTTTTTATTAAATAAATAATTAAGCTGTCGTTGTTATAGTATGGCAGGGTCTGCGTCAATAAGTTATTAATTCAACTGTTAGATATACAGTCATTCTTCCGCGTTGTTTTCAGGGATTGAACAAATTGGTCAAACAATCTTCCAAGTATAAAATGCATCTACTAGTAAAGAAGCACCGATTTCTAGTGACACTGATTTAAATAAATAAATACTATTTAAAATGTTAAACATAATTTTACCAAGTAAAAATATTCATAATTTTTAAACTCACTTTTACAGTCATATGTTGCATATGACGGTAAAAGTGAGTTTAAAATTATGAATATTTTACTTGGTAAATTATGTTTATGAATTCTTGCAACCATACGCAACGATGCCGTTAAGGATCGAGACCTTGGAGATACATAGAATGTATTTGGTAATAATTGAAAAAAGTGCATGCTCGTCCGTCGAAATTATCAAGTTTTGACCGTTATTGTTTACACTCCGTGTTTAGCTGAGCTTCAATACTGCACTTTTATACTAAATTTATTTGATTGCGCCGACATGCGAAGGTTTATAGGGTACATCAACTTATGGTACCCTTTTCCAAAAACTACCAATATCAAAACGGAGAGTTGATAGTCACATCTCAGAGGTTGTCTGGAGTTTGTTTCGACTTAACACCGAAACCACGGAAGTTGCGACAACACCGAACTCCGCCCAGAGTTGTTTATGTATTAAAAAAAAACAAACTTTCCAGAAACCACTTATGAGGCAGACATTGAGACATAAGCAAGGTCTTCTTTTAGGAATTTTTATATTCACCGCTAAGACGTGCCAGGAAGGCGACCGCATCATCCAAGATTCATGGCCCACTCTGGGAGGTTCATGAAGGTGCCAAGGTGGTGGGCACAGAATCCCCGTGTTCAATGTTCTCCCACAGGTGCCGTGGGCACTTCGATAAAAAAAAGAAGAAGAAGTTGGAGCAGTTTCTGTGGGCTGCTCCAACTCTAAAAGATTGATGGGCCCCCAGGAAGCCGTTTTCTTTTTGTGTTTGCTTGCTTATTATTTCTTAAAGTGTCTCTTTTCTTTTTTCTTTTTTGATAAAACGACTGTCAGGCTCACACAAGAAGTAAGACACGTCAAGTAAGAATTCTACGTTATTCAGATTGAGTAAAGCGTCCAAAGATCCGTGATGTAGTGAACAAGAACGGCGTAGTTTTAATTTATAGTTCTCTAAAGACCCACTTTTATTCAACGTTTTCCCCAACTTATAATCTGGTTGGAAAGTCCACAACGCAAATCGTGGTTGAAAATTTCGAGCACCTGGACACACACATGATGGATGCAAGTGGATGTGTCGTTTTGAGCCTCAAAGTAAAATTCGCTGCAAGAGAGGGTCGTCAACTAATGTAAAATGACAAAATGTTGTTTTGCGTGCTTGAAGGCATACTTTCTAATGGCAGTGCGTGCTCCAGAAACAAATATTGGTATACAAAAACGATGCCTTTTGAAACCTCACAAAACGAGCGTTAAAAACGGTAAAAGCGCTAAAAAAATATCTCAATAATGATGGTACCATCAATTATTGATGCACTAAGAAAAAAAAATCAGAGCCTCAAATGTCACAGCAGGACTAATAGAAAAATCTCGGATCGATCGGGGGGGGGGGGGGGGGGGGAGGTTGCCCTGAACACTTTCAGGTGAATTCCGGCGCGTAATTTGCAGGAATCATATCGTATTTTCTGTTAGTTTCTTTTTTTATATTGGAGGCAAGGTTCCTCTAGCCGACTTATGTATCGCTGATTTTACATTACCGTAGCAGACCCATGAATCCACGCAATCGCAATCTCTCCATGAATTAAATATAATCGCGAAAAAGAAAACACAATAAAAAAGAAAATGCGGTGCCAATTACCAACGTCGGCGCAAATCAAAGGGGACAAGGAAACTGTTAACTGACTTCTGAGGTTTGCCTTTAGCGCTCGCTTCTCATGGTTGCCAGCCGACGCGATACAGTATTATGCACTAGGAATTCCGTATTGAATAACAATTATAACTTAAATGCCTTTTCAATAACTTCTGTTTTTTATGTGTTTTTTTACGATTTGTCTGCATGTTGGCAAAAAGGAGTTCGTTTTCAAAAGCAGCTCCCAAATAGGGACAAAACGAGCGGGTTGGTAGGGATGATTAAGCTTGAGGAAGAAAATGAGACGGGACGGACAAACACAAACTTCCAACTGGCACAGGTTGGTGCCAGTTGGAAGTTTGTGTTTGTCCGTCCTTCTCGTTTTCTTCCTCAAGTTTAATTAAGCCGTCAAATGTTTTAGTTTTTTCATCACCTTCTATCGACAACATGTACTGCCTGCTGGAGCGTACAAGCATTCTAAATACAGCGAACGATTTATTTATCGTTCGTTCTGGGAATATTAACTTGGATTATTACCTCTTCCAGTGCATGATTATCATTAGGTTTTGTCTTTCTAATACGAAGTCGTTCTGGTGATTGAATATACACGTTGGTCGGATTTAACGAATTTTGCGTCTCTCAGTACGTATTCGAAGTCTCGTTAAAAATGAAGAACACAATTGTACCTTTATATTAAGACTTGAAGGAATAACATTTTGAAGCTCTAAATGAGACACTACTGATTTGTCTGCAGCGTTTTATAATCGTGCAAGGACAAAACTGAAATAAATAATGAATGCAACAAACATGACGGAATAATTACTAGATATGCCAGCATTCATTTTATTAATCTACTTTGCAGTATGTAGATATAATAAGCAATATGTCTTTTTATGATTGCTTACATTACCGCGTTCAGTGCACACAAGCAGAGGATCTTCTAGGCGATAATTTATGATGCTTGCCCTGCTCTCATCTGTAAAAACGCCGGAAAACGAAATATTTACACCATAACAATAATTGTATATTTTTTATATTATGTTTTTAAATCCATAGCTTGTCGAAACAAATCGACCTACGGAAAGCGAAAGAGAAAACAGCGTGGTTATCAGTTATAAAATAAAAATACGACAACAAATCAGGCAAAAATAAAGTACACACATTTTTAATAAGAGTAAGCACTTCGTGTACCCATACTCTTTACTTAAAAGTCTTCTTAAGGCGAAAATTTTGTTCTGTACCTTCATTGCAAAAAGGTGAAAATGAAACAAAATAATGAATTTTCAGTTAGGTTTAAATACCAATTTCGAACATATTGATTTTACACCCGCCACTTGACACTCGACAACTCGCCCACTACAATCGCGGAAAAATGAACACAAAGAGCATGGTTAAAAATCGCGCACAAAGAGACGAGGACAAACAGTGAAGGGACACAGAACACAAACAGGCGCGCACTCTCAACTCTGGTATATTAAGTGAAGAAAAGAAAGATGAAACGCGATTTATGACAGGGGACAACGGCACCGGGGAGGGGGTAAACAGTTTAGTCGCAGTCAAATGTTCGCAGAAGGCAACTTCTTTTTCGCTCAAAGCTACCAGACGGCTGACTAACGCAGCGATCGGCCTGGCTTAAGACGGTGAACGCCTCGAGCACCTCGCTGCGTTTGTTTTCCTTTAATGCGGCCAATGATTGATGTTTTTCCAAAAAATGGTTGCACGTACAGGTCCTACAATGTTGTTGTTGCAAACATATCAGTCGGTCGTTTTTCAAGGAGCTCCGCAACTTGCTAATGGACACCCTCGTCCCTTGTGATAATGCAGAGAAATTGATCTAATTAGTCTTAAACAATAATTTAAAAAAACACTTAAGAAAATAACGCTGGCATTTTCGCAGGATGTTTGCTAACAACATGTGGTTAATTTTATTGAATAAGACATTTTTTTTTCTTTCTTCAAGTTTCGAGCATATTATTTAGGACGCCTTGTATATGTTTATATCAAATTAGAATCTAAAATATGAATTTCGATTGTAGTAGCGTTTCAAATTATTATAAAAACAAAGGAAACCACCGAAAAATCCGGTATAACTTTCAACTATCCGGATTATGGAACCGGAAATTTGTTTCTGGAATTCTGAAATCCAGATTGCAAACAAAGGAATAATTTCTGAAGAACTAAATTCCAGAATCTTACAATCCAGATAGATTTCCGGTTTCATAATCCGGATAGCGAAAAGTTATACCCGGATATGTCGGTAGGGAAAAACGATCACTCTACACTCTAAAAAATGCTTGCACGGTCTACTTTCCCGCAAAACACGTTAAGAGCCAATCTCTGCGATCTACGAAATCAGCTCAGCAAATGATGAGGCGGAACATCCGCTTAGACCTAAGAATAAAGTCTGCGCTGTGGCATTACGCAATGCAAAGCGTCAGGCTTGCATTGCGTTATGCCACCGCGCAGACTTAATTTTGAGGTCTAAACAGATGTTCCGCCTCATCATTCAGCTGAGCCGATTTCGTAGATCGCACAGATCGGCTCTTCCAGTGTTTTTTGCAGGTAAGTAGACGCGCAGGCATTTTTTAGAGTGTAGATATTCAGCCGTTCCGTATTCAATTTAATTAGACGATTTCATAACCAACGTAAAAACAAATTCGCTTTGTCAGGAAAGGTCCTGTACTCATGAGGAAAACTTCAACTTTTGTACTTTTGATTAAACTGAGACTATGTTTAATAGATCCCCGAAGCAAAGTAAGACTAACGTTACCATAAGCTAACGTGCGGCGCCGTACATTTTGAAGGTATATATTTGCGTTTCGTTTTCTGAGATTTAGTGCAGTACACAGACGCTGCAGTAACGAAATGGCATGACTGGTTTCTTCCACCAAAATGTAAGTAACTAACAAAAAGGCTAGAAGTATTTGCCCAGTTGAAACTATCCACAATTGCAGGGTCTCGGTAAACAGCAGACGGAAATCAAGTAACTAATTCAACCTCTTATCGTCTACCAAATATTGACGTTGGTTTCTTATTCGGGTAAATAAATACAAATTAGCCACCCATCAAGTACCCCCCTGACGTCTGCTAGATAAAACAGGTGGATCTTCAGCAGGAAGCCAACAAAGTGAATAAATTAGCTCGTTGTTGCACAAACGTCCGGTTACATATGGATGCAAATACGACGTGTTGTCAGTCAAGACCTCTAACGGGAACACCCCTTACGAAAATGGCATATCTGAACTTATTTAAAAAAATAGATACGAGTTATATAAAAAGTCGGGCAGATCTGGCGATATGATTTGATATCAAGATATTTGATTTGATTTGATATCAAGTAAATCAGTTTATATAAGCCTTATTACAGCCAGATCTGCCCAATTTTTTATATAACCGTATCAGGGTCTGTTATGGAGATATCAAGACCCTGATAACCTTGATATACAGTTTTTTTTGTTTTTATTCTTGTATATTTGTTTTTAAAAAAGCCATCAAACCTACACTTATGCGGTTTGTTCAGTGAGTTATACGCTGAGGGGGACATTATGTGGGTGGCTAAGCTTTGCAATAAGTCGGCTAATGATTTGAAATTCACTCTCATTTTTTTTTTTTTTAAATTAGTGAAAATAGACATTTGGTTTTAATTAGAAACTTGCTGAACGTCATCCAAAATCCTAAATCAGTCATTTTCAGAAAGACTTTCAGCGCGTGAGAAAGTTACCACTCGTGGAGCAGGTACAAAGCTAGTGGTATTGGTCAGGCACTGCCGCGCAATTGTTCCGTCTCTTATCTAGCCACAGGCTTGTACCTGGTCCACAGTGGTAACTTCAGCGCACTACTGCGCTCACACGCGCTCAAAGTCTTTCTAAAAATTACTGATTTATGGGTTTTGGACGACACTCGGCAAGTTTCTAATTGAAACCACATACCTATTTCACTTATTAAAGAAAATTAGTGAATTTTAATTAATTGGCCGACTTATCGCAAAGAGTGAAAACTACGATTGTCTTCCTGGGCGTATAACTCACTTGCCAAAGCCGCATAAGTGCAGTTTTCACGGCTTCTTTTAAAACAAATCTGCAAGAATAAAAAAATAACACCCGGTACTTTAGGCATTGCACGTACGTCACATCATGACGTCGAACACCGGTGTCCACCATGCTGGTGGTGGACTCTTCGACCCTGCATAGCGAGAGCAATGGTAAACTGTGCCGCGCTCGGCTGTGGCAATTACCGCGGTATCCCGACGATCGTCCGATCGTTTCGTCAGCATGAACCGCGAGACGGATGTCCGTCAAGTTAGAGAAGCTAGGCGGCAGGAGGGGATACGCCCGCGGATTACCGAGTTTGCGGCACGCATCTCATAGCGGCGAGCAACTGCGCTTTCTGCCGTTGTTTACGTTCGCGCACGCCTTTGCATCGGCTTTTGCCCATTCGTAGTGTAGATGCCGCCTTTGTCTTTCGTTACATAACGCCGTTTTCCCGCTTCGAGCGATTGTCGCGCCGCAGGCTTCGGCAATCAAGTGATCGGTTTGTGCCGTCTGCGAGACGGTAACCTTTGCGAAGAGCAAAGGTATGTAGGTAAACCGGTTCGGAAACATCATAATATGAAACACTGAGTCAATGAGGTTGCATTATTTGATTTATCCTTATCTCAGGGTTTAGATTATGACGGTAACCTAGCGTTGTTTACCAGTATTTCGCAAAATCGTAACAATCTTTCTACAAGTGACTCGTAAAGTCGCTCGTCAAATTTTAGAACGCGCAATTAAGATTCTTTGTTGGTGTTCTTTTTGGCGACACGTCAAAACTTTGTCGGCGGCATATCGTAACTTTCTGCTTGTAGCGCAATCGTACCAATGCCGAAACATTCTGCACAATTATTCTCCCGGCTGCAGGAGATAGACACGGCCTAATTCTAGAGGTAATCTAGAAGAGTACCTTTAGGAAAACGATCTGTTGTCGCGAAGTAGGTTGCAGCGCACTTGCGTTGACGGACGGAACTTGAAGGTAATCCAAGATAGATGTCGACACGGCCACGGCGTAATCACCACTCAAACACAAAAACGAGAAGGAAGGTGTCCGTGAAGAATCAACACATTGTGGCACAACCTGTCACTTTTAAGCAGAAACGAGCATAACTAAACGCTTCTTGAGGCTTCTTTGAAATCGCTTGCAGAAGCAGCGTCTGCCCAGCAAGCAACCACGCGGGCGCAGAAACAGCACCAAACTGCATGGATCCGCATCCGT
>JAZHYW010046474.1:0-78535 GCA_037355805.1 Ixodes ricinus
GCACGCGTGGGCTTCTGAACATTCCAGCGGTGAACATTCGGAACTCTATCATAATGATAATGTTCTCAAACTTACGAGAGCGCCAAGTTAAATAATAAAAAGAACATTGCCGACTGCAATCGAACCTGACCTTCTGCGACAGTCAAGCGGTGTAACCATCTGCCATGCGCTCACTCTGCGACGCGCGTGTCAATATTTTGTTAAAGGGGAGCTCGAAGCGCACCTTGAGGCATAATTTGAAGGGCGAACCTGGGGGGATATCGCAACGTCAAACATTTATCCTAAAACTGCATATTGAATGAGGTCATTCAAGAAACTAATGTTCGATTTCTATCGTAACATACAGTCATTAGAGCACTAAGACACGGCGGCATTTGTGACGTGTGCTTAAAAATATACAGTGTTTGTTTGACCAAAGTATTATAGAAATGGAAAAAATGCAATTACAACCACGTCGAGGGTCGCTCATGCGCAATTTTAAAGTAGCTATTATGCGAATACCTTTATTTAAAGAGTTCGCTTTCATAATAACTCACCGAATGTTTATAAAATATTCAGTCTCGCCAATTCTCGTCCGTCATTATACCGGCAAAATGTCTTCACAGAACATCGAAGAGTATCAAAGAAGGAGACGTAGATGGTAGAAAGAACTAGCAAAGATAGCTGGTGGTAAACACGGAGTTACTGCCCAGCCCCGATTTCATGCAGCGATGCCCTGGAAGACGCTGTGGTCCTATAAGGCAAGAAATTTAGGGAAAGGGGATATGGGAGAGCGCGGTTTCAGAACGCCGAGCTCTGGTTGGTTAGTGGGTAGACGCAAAGCCAGCCGCCCCCGTTTCTACCACTGTCCGAGCGCGTTCGAACGCGAACGCCGGAACGCAAGACGCCGGCCTTCGGTGTTCTAACCCGTCTCGAACCGGGAGCAGAGGACAAGGGCAGCTAGCTGCGTCTACCCACTAACCAACCCGAGCTCGGTGTTCTGCCGATCCCCGCACGCTCTCGTATCCTCCTCTCCCTGAATTTCGCCGCACGTATGCGGAGCGCAAGTCCGTCTGCGTCTTGCGCACGGGCTTGAGATCATGTCAGAACGCCGAGCTCTTATTGGCTGATTGAAATACAAAATAGCTGATTGACTGATTGATTGGCTGATTGAAATACAAAATAGTGTGTAGACTTCGAGGCATCTACCATTGGCGTCTACCAGCTCTCCTTTTAAATCAAAGCCAATCAGAGCTCGGGGTCGTTCTGACGTCACCGCAACACCTAAGGAGAAGGCGACTTGCTCTCCGCATAGTTACTGACAAGGTAAGAATGGCGGGAGGCTTGAGTTGTTCTGTCTCTGCCCTTACAAAAAAAATATTAGCCAGTCTGTAGACATCTTAACGATTTTTTAACATAACGTCCACTCTATTCCTATCGCCATTTTCTTCCTACAAGGTTTCTACAGATTTTCTGTCAACAGGAGTCTGGCAGAGTAACAGTCGTCAGAAATCCTACCAACTGTCTGTCGACAACGGTCGTTAGACTTTGCGTCCCCATTTTTCTACGAGGTTTCTACAGATTTCCTGTCAACAGGAGCTACAGAGCAATAGCCGTCAAAAATCCTACCAACTGTCTGTCGCCAACGGTCGTTAGACTTTGTGTCGTCATACTCCTAGATTTTCTATAGACCTGACTTGATATACCATACACTGAAAACATGACAAAATATGAGTCATAAGCAGTTTTCGTGTGTAGTGTAAGAAACGCTTGGCAACAGGTTTGAAGTGAACTACATAGTCACAGGATTTTATTGTCACAAGATCCGGCCCTGATAAACATTTAAAAAAAGAATCACACAGAGTATATATACATCAATAACACAGGTTTCCAATCAAACACGCTGTAGCTGCGTTCGACCAATGCCAACACCAGATTTGTCACCACGATTCCATCAACAGGCTGGAAACAATCATGCATCAGCTACTTTTCTTGAAGACATTGGGGACTATATGACCAGAAGGGGATCAAAACAACCCTAACGATGTACGTTGCTCGGCGTTCCCTATGCAGCATCTTTCTGAAATTGTCTTTCGCGCAGCATCGCAACCTCTGTCAGCGAGCGTCGGCAATTCATCGTGTGTTGAAAGTCGGACAATGTGGTGTCCGTAATGTCTTTTATGTGTAACTTTTTCGTAAAAAAAATTTGAAGCTTAAAAAAACGCGAACTTAAGAAAGTGTAATAAATAATTTTAAATTTATTGATAATATATATATATATATATATATATATATATATATATATATATATATATAAAACAAGGAGACGGCAGGTTTCCTTTAAATCGACCGGAAAATTCGGTTTCTTAACCTATCGCGCTACGACTTTGTGCAGCGTTGCCCACAGATGGTGCATTTTTCTGTAAAATTTGCAAAGAACGAACTTACCTGAGAAAAGTAAAGAAAGAAAAAGGCTTAGCTCCTATGGAAACGCAGCGACGCCACCGGTCTGCAAACAACACGGCGCCGTTTCGCACGGGAGACAAGAGATGGCGCAGCGGTCGCGACGCCAACTGCCGCCAACGAACGAGCAGACGACGCCGAGAGCCGTCGTGTTAGCAGACAAGGAACTGCAGTTCCTTGTTGTTACCGCGCCTGTTTTTGTTTCTGCGACTGTCGCCGCCTGCGGAACGCGAGCCGCTTTTGAGTCGAAAGGATCGTCTGCTAAAGTGCCGGCTCTCGGCGCCGTATGCTCGTTCGTTGGCGGCGTTCGTTGCGCCATCTCTGTCTCCCGTGCGAAACGGCGCCGTGTTGTTTGAAGACCGGTGGCGTCGCTGCGTTTCCATAGGAGCTAAGCCTTTTTCTTTCTTTACTTTTTCCTCAGGTAAGTTCTGTTCTTTGCAAATTTTACGAAAAAAATGCACCATCTGTGGGCAACGCTGCACAAAGTCGTAGCGCGATAGGTTAAGAAACCGAATTTTCCGGTCGATTTAAAGAGCCTGCCGTCTCCTTGTTTCCCCTACTCCGGGTATATATATATATATATATATATATATATATATATATATATATATATATATATATATCGGGCACAAGAAGCAGGCGCTTAGTTCTTTCATTCTAAATTATAATGAGTTACACGATATAAAACTGAGGTCTTCAGAAACTTGCCCCGAAAGCGTGGACATGAAGGCACTCTGGGCTGGACAGCTTCTTTAGAAATTCAAAAGCTGGTCTTCAAAGAGCTGTCCTGTTCGATCGGTATTGATACAGCAGGGTAGATGGCCATGTGTTTTAGGCCAATCGTGTCTCCGGTTACGGTCACGTGACTACAGTCTCGAAGCTGGTGATATGGCAGAGCACGGAACCTGACTAAAGCCCAAGGCCACGGCACCTTAATTGCACTATCAACCTTGGGTACAAGTGACAAATCCTCCCGTTGTGTTCATTGTTGAGATGGCCCCGAAGATTAGCTTCTTGTAAGCGCACCCCCGGTTCTGGCCGTTTCCTTTCTCCTCTTTTTCTCTTTCTCCTGCTGAAGGCGTAGACGGTAACCCTATACTTTTATCGCCTTCGAATCCGTTTCGTAGTGCGGGTAGTGGCAGAAGCGTGATCACGTTGTTTGACGGATGACGCATTAGCCGCTGACAACTCGGAATGTACTGCAGTTATCGGACCTAGCTTTCGCGGGTGATGTGGCTCGTACCCGCTGTGGATTTCTGCTTCTGGTGGTAAATGTAGTTCTAGGATTCCGATCACCAGCACCGCATTTCGTCTAGTGCCAAGTGCCATCTTCAACATGCGGATTGCCAAGACCATGAATATTCTTTCGTCACGCCTACACCGGTGATCTTCCTTGTTGTGGGCATACATGTGACCGCTAGGGGCCGACGAGGGAAGACACGACGGACCGCCTTCCCTTCCATGTAAGTGACAAGGAGAGGTCCTCCTGGCCATTTGGGACAGGTGTTCCTGCTACGCAATGTACGTTTTCTTCACTATCCGATGGGTTTGAATTGTGTCGAACCTGCGCCAGGAATCGACGAGTTCAACGTGTAATCCAGAGCGATTCGGCCCGAAATGCCCTGTACAGCGCCACGGGCGCTTGCGCCCTCAAGTCAAAAAAATTAAAAAGTTAATTAAATACTTTATTCCTTTACAAATTTGCGGCAACTAAAAGAAAACACAAAAAAAAACTGCATAATGTCCCTACAAAATAGACTTGCTGATGGAGCAGCAATTTGAAGGCACTTAACTTTTCATTACCATGCAAAGTCTAGGGCCATGAAAGCTGCAGGCAGAAGCTGGTAGCTTTTCATGCTGATTGGAGAGTTTGGCCGGGCCAGCTGTATTGGTGGCGCAAGCTATTGCCCGTTACAAAGGTTACAGCCTTCATCGTCCATCAGCCATGATCTCCCACTCCTTTTGCTTCCAACGTATCATGCCCGTTTTTCAATTATCAAGCAAGTGAGCCTGTGAATAGTATGTGCATGTCCAGCTGGAGTAGTGCGACCTGCTCAACTGAGATTTTAATAGATGCTAACTTTGTCATCTCTCTCTCTTTTTCCAGGCCACACCTGTGCACTTTCATGGTCGATGGAGCAAAGATCAGAGCACAGCCTATCAAGCATGCTGAGCAAGCTGGACAAGTAGAACAAAAACACTGCAGCTCAACAACTGACAATAAAAAAAATAAGAACTTTTTGTCTGGTCTTAGAGTGTATAATGAAGCAAGTGCTCTGCATGCAGCATATGCATCGGTACACTTCAGAATTGATAACTAGCATTACACAAAGATAGAAAACTGACCTATATTCTGTAGATAATGGATAGAGTTGAGGGATTTGTCTGTAGAAAGGGCAGAAACGGGTAGAAACTACATGAGCTTCCCTCCATAGTGAGATGATAGAAACTGGCCACTTGTCTACAGCAATTCGTTAGACACTTTCTTATTGGCGCTAGAAATTGGACAGGAGTGCTGATAGAATGTCCGTATGTTTGCTGCACAGCGTCGCCTACACGTATCTGTACACTGGGGCACTACAGAAGGCCTGTAGAAAGCAAGGCGGTCCCAATAATCTAGAAATACACTGAAGTCTACAGAAAAGTCCGTAGGAAGCAGAACGGGCCAATAATCTGTGGACAATGGTTAAAAAAGTGGATACATTCTCCCTAGGAGTGCTATGCTCTCTAGCCGCCAGTATGTCTAGAAATTCTGTAGAAATGGGTTAAATATTTTTGCTAGGGTGGTGCGAGTCTATCGCCGCTGGTAGCGCTTCGCTGCCTCGTGCATCTCCAGCCACGGCACGGCGGTAGGCGTACGACCATCCATTGGGCTAGTTTGACATACTTAAATCTAAAAAAAATAACGCAAACTGAACAAGGACGCAAGAGGTACCGCACATAGGAGAGCGCCACTACGCCGCTGTGTGCCTCTTTGTCTTTGTTCAATCTGAGCTATTTTATTAACGTCGGAAGGCACAAAGCCCGTGCTGGGGGCCGGGTCTTCGAAATACATGCACTCTGCCATTGTCATCCTTGTAGCATACCTCGCCAAACTCACTCACCAACACTCATTCGAACTCATTTCTGATTGTGAATGATGCGTGAATCGGTGAAAATACTTTGACTTTGGTGAGATGATATCGAAGGACTCCTGAGCTGACTTTGAGTTCGTGAGTAGAATAATATCAAATGACTCCTGAGATGAGTCTGAGTTTGTGAGATAGACATCATATGACTCGGTGAGATGACTCTGAGTTCGTGAGATGATATCAAATGACTCATCTGAATGAGGAGTAAGAGTTTGTGAAATTATATCGAATGACTTTGTGGTATTACTCTGGGACGTTCGTGAGATGAATTCGAATGACTTGGTGATGTTCGTTGGGATACCATATTAGTCGGACTTCCGCAGTGTGTGTAGGCTCAACTGCTCCAGGGTCCGTACTGATTGTACTCGGAATTCAAAACGTGGTTTCCCGTTCCTTGTTCCAACAAATATGTTGGACCTTGGTCTGGTTGCTGCAGTATGCGCGCGACTGGAAGGAGTAGTGGGGATGTGCGGCGTGGGAAGGGAAATGGGCGCCGTGGTTGGGGTGACCGGGTGCTAAGCGGTTGTCTTCGGCGTTTTCTTGAGGTCGTGCACGGGGGAATGGGGTCACTCGCTTGCAGCTCGTGGCGGCGGGGACTACCTGTGAACTAGGCAGATGGTTGCGCTGCGTTTTCGCCTCGGACAACGTGCACGCGATTGAGAAGTGGGCGCCCGTCGTGCGCCTGGTGGCTGCGCGCCTGGATTTTCCGGCATCGTGTTCTTCTTTAATGTTGCTGACCGAGGAAAAACTGTGCCTTTCTCAATCATCTTTTTTTTTTAGGGGGCGTTAAAATGCTGTGCGTGAAGAGATGCACCGCACACATTTGTGCATTTCGGGCAAAGCGCGCGTTTGGATTATAAAGCGTTCAGTGCTTTAAAATACCCCTTCTGAATATGCATTTGTTTGTGACGGTTTGTCTTTGACTCTATTTCCGCGTCATTCATTGAAGCTATCAACGTAGACGCTGTTTGGCTATGGCCATATTTAAGATACGAGATCGTGTACGTTTCCTGTGCGTGACTTATTATTTTCTGATGAACGCATCGATTTCCGTTAGTGGTGGGTTATTTTTTTTGTTTCACCCGGAACGGCAGGATTTCAGAAGGGGGCATTGCTTCACATGGGTGTCTGGGCGAAGATCGAACCCTTCTTTTGGAATATTTTTGCTTGATAACTATACTTCGTTTCAGCTTGGGTCCAGACGCAAGCGATGCTACAAGCGCGAGCTCCGGGCTTTCAGCGTCCGTGCCAAGCACGCGCGCTCGTGTAATGCAAGCACTGTTCAGTGCCACACGCTCGCGCTCGTAGCAACGGCTGCGTCTGGACCCAAGCTGAAACGAAGTATAGACGCATGAATACGGCACCATGAGGAATACGGCATCACCTAAAGCGAGCATGCAATCAATGTGCTGGAAATATGACCCGTGAGGCATCCCATTTGTTTTCGCCTATTCTCCCGTCCACAGGTATAGGACACTCAAAATACAATAATTTGCTTAAACACAAGCATTCTAGCGAGGAAAGGACATTGAAGGCGTGTAGAACTTGTTTGTGATAGAACGCGAGTTTAACGCCGTTGTCACACTGCTTATACCCCTACAAAATGATTTTTGACTTTTTATGTGAAAACGTGTTGACTTCCTGTTGACTGTGATTACTTTCTTTTGACTTCTGACTTTCTGTTGACATGGTCAACAGAAAGTTTGTTGACTCTGTGTTGTAACCTTTCTGATGAGCTTCGTCAGCCTGAGTCAAAAGTTAAAGCTGTTGACTTTCTATTGACTTCATATACGCGCAAAAGTATGTTGATTTTTCTGTTGACTTTCTGTTGACGCGAAGCCAAAGGCAGAAAGTTTGCTGACTTTCTGTTGAAACTTTTCTGATGATTTTCGCCGGGCCTGAGTCAAAGAAAAAGCTGTTGACTTTCTATTGACTGAATCGTTGATTTTTTTCTGCTGACTTTCAGTTGGCAATGGTCAACAGAAAGTTTGTTGACTTTGTGGTTAGAAACTTTTCTGATGGTATTCTTCAACTCCGAGTCAGGTGCGAAGAGCTGTTGACTTTCTATTGACTTTATGTTGATTTCTTTCTGCTGACTTCTTTCTGTTGACAGGTGTCATCAGAATGACTGCGAGACGTTCTGTTTACTTCGTGTTGAAAATTTTCAATTGACTCTCTATAGCCAGTGTCAATAGAAAAGCTACAGACTTTCTGTTGATTTTTTTAACATTTGTACAACCTGAACTAGATGTCAAAAAGCGGCTGAGTTTTTCAATAGTCTCCTGACAAGCGTGAGAACGAGAAGCAGCTTCAGTTGTCCCATGGCTTCCAGCCTGGAGCTACTTCAACCGCCAGAAAACGCTGGCGTTCGGGCTGGCCGAGCGCCCGCGCGAAATCAGCACGACGGAAGGCATAGGGCGTGGGCTGGAGGGCCAGGCGTGTCTGGAAAGGTCATGTACCGTCTCTGACTTTAACAGGTGACCGAGAGTGACTTGAATGGACCATATTAAATAGTCGACTTAGATAAAAAAAAGCGTAACCACTATTTGAAAGTGGAGAAATCCGCTCCTGACTCGCTTCGTCCTGAGCGGTGCTATGCAGAGAAGCGATAATATTTTCTTCTAGGAGCCGTATTTGTGGTTGTTGTTTTAGCAAACTGTCCTGAGAATTATTATTAGATGCACCAATGCTTTCTAGTAAGAGATATCGTCCACGACCTTCGTAAATACTGTTTTCCCCTTTGACGGACTTCCGAGAGAGAGATCAAGCACTCGGAACCTCAATAAGTGTTGAGATGGTCACCGACCAAATGAATTCCTTCAATATGTAGGCTATATAAGGCTCTGGAGCAGTCAATGCGGACTGTGTTTGCAGATGTTCAGTAGCTTCATGGTGTTTATGGTGTTTGGCGTTCGCTTCTAGCGTGTATTTCTCGGGTATATGTAGAGAAGCTGTAACGATTTTTTTTCTTTGTACGCCTTCTGTAGCTTTTCAGTTGAAAGTTGTAGCATTTCAATTGAAAAGCAGCGAGAAAAAGAATCTTGGAGGGCGACAAGAAAGCCCGTTGACTTTCTTATTACAAAATGGGCCAATATTCAAAGAGAGTCAACAAAAAGCTAGAGAAAGTCAGTTGAAAAGCTATGCTGACATTTTATATCCTCTTATGACTTTTTTCAACAGCTTTTCAACAGAAAAGCATCCATTGAAGTCTGTTGCCTTTCATTAGAAGAATTGGGCCAAATATTCAAAGAGTGCAAGTCAGAGAAAGCTGACATGACATTATATATCCTCTATTGATCTTTTCAACAGTTTCTCAACAGAAAAGCTGCAACAATTTTTTAGGTAAGGCATGTTACACAAAACTGTGTTGTTCCAAATACCGAAGAAAATATATTTAATTGGACATACTTCAAATAACCATATGAAAATGTAGTCAGAGTGGTATCTAAGTTACTTTTTAGAAGAAATCCATCTTGAGTAGAGTTACAAATACTGCGACAAAGTAATTAATTACTTTCCGAAGATTAATTTCGGCAAGTTTTGCGAGCTGGTAAGACAAGAACAAAAACTCCAGATAGGGGTGCTCTGTTTGCAACGATCTTCCTTGAAAATCAAATCTTTTTTAAGTTCCTCAAGACCCTTTTAATTAGCGCTCTTGGTTGCTGCAGTGGATGCTGCCTCTGGAATATTTTTTCTAAGTTCTTTAATGCTACCCCACTACTTTTGGCACAATGCACGTAAATATAAGGGGGTGGAGGATCTATGCCTACTAAAGTCCCTAGGCTTTCGGAGAAAGTAGAAGCAGGGATCAGCCATTGGGCCCTTCGAATCATTCTGGCTAAGACTTACAGTCCTAGCGATCCGGTCAAAAAATTTCAGTTAAAAGAACAGAAAACCACACTTCTCGTACTACACATTTCTTTTTCTAGCTCCGCAAGTGATCACGTTATCAAGGTATCGGTCATTCTTTACTGATCTCTAAAGCCGAATTTATTTTATCATCAGCAGCTCTTTTTTGGTTTTTCTTCTTCAGGTAGGACAAATGTTATATTTTAGAAACAATTTGTGAAGGTACGACAAATTGAAAAGTTTCTTGCGCTTGCAGCGCCGGATCTGTTGAAATCCAGTATATGGAATGCTCCCAGCCCACAGACGCGTCACAGCGATTATAAGGCGTAGCAGGCCCTAAGCAATCCCCTCGATGCTTCAGGGGCCCAATCGACGATTGCTACGGCTACGAGTGGCCTTCGACAAATGGCGTAATGTGAATTTGACTGTCTGTATGTTTGCATTTGTGTTCTGCTAGCAGGCAGGTATTGGCGCTACACTGCCAGGTTTCAGCGACTTTAGCAGTTCACTGGAAAGGACTGAGGAGTAATTCATATGTAATAGAAACGTCCGACCGAAGTTACTATTGCATGGTGCTCATACTGAGCACGAAGTCGTACATTGTAGTTGGGAGGGCTGCCCGGTGTGCGGGTGAAAAAGGGAAAGCACTGAACCCATGCACTTCATGAGCTAACAAATACTCCCTCCTGGCTTTTTTTATTTCGTCTTTCTTTTCGGTCTTGGAGTATAGGGCTGCGCTCTTGCAAAGTTACAAATCGCCAGCAACAGCAAGCAATTGCTGGCAACATGCCCACTCCATTCTCTCTCTCTCTCTCTATTCCCTACCCTTTCTTGAAAGAGTGGGGAAATCTGGACGAACACAAAGCGCTTTTTCTTTCAGAACCTTTTCCGAACATTTCGTTATTTCTTTCTTCACCCTTCTGGCGCTGCCTGCCAACCCCGGTGGGGCGATGGACTAAGAGCCAAAGCTGTGGGCCGCGAGGTCCAGTCACAAGAAGTTTCAAATCACGTGTTTTTTAGCAACGACGTGCGTAACATCGTATTACTATGCCACGTGGTCTGTAACTGACCTGTGATTGGACCCTGCGGCTCGCAGCTTTCGCTCTTAGTCCATCGCAGGGCTAGACGAAGAGAAACGAGGAAAACCGAAGGAAGGCGAAGCCGGTGCCCGCGGGCGGTGGCGGAGGGTCCAGCTGATCCCCCTGTGGGAGCTCCTTGTCTTGGTCAGAGTCGACGCTCAATTGAGCATTCTGGAAGAGTTCTCTTTTACGACTTTTAGCAATCGCTGACATCTGGAGTCAACACTGACTGTAGGTAGTTTTCGTTTTCGTCTCGGCAAAAGTTCATACGGCGCCATCGTCCGGCCGCTCAGAACAGAGTGCAAGGGGCCTTTTCACCCCTCCTATTTTTTCTAGTGTTTATTTTTAACAAGATCGATCATTCTCACTTAGTCGTCCTATTTTTTATTTTTTATTTTCCTGTGTGCTTTCTGCGACCTCGAGGACACGCACCAAAACTAGAAATCCACACCAAACGTTCTCCGGTAGCGATGCGTGGCTCCCCTCAGCTGGAGCAGTTTTTTAGCCTGCGCTTTCCCAAAACGACAAATAGAGCGTGTCGGCTCGCCACATAAGGTAGAACCAGGCAAGAAGACAGAGCTCTGGGAACTGCCTCCTTTGAGATTGTTCGTTTTTTGGTGGGCAGAACCAAAGCAAACAAACACCACGCGCAGGAAGATTCGTGTGACGGAAAGTGCAAAAAAAAAGCACAACGTACTTTTTTTTTTTTTTTGGGAGGGGGGGGGGGGGGGCGAGGGGGCCGTGCGCAAGAAGACTTTAGCAGGGGAGGGTAAAGGTGTTAGAGGTGTCACGTTGATGCGCACTACGTTGTTGATGACAAGGCTCCGACCGAGGCCTCCAGGCCTCCAGGTTTGTGTGCGTGTGAATGACAGTATAACTGATAAAGGAGCACCACTAAAGAATCCAAGACACTAGAACTCCTCCACCCCATCCGGAGGCACAACGTTGAGTCATTCCCTCCACCTCATCATTCAAAACCAGGTTTGCATCTTTATGTACTTGCATTTCATATCCGTGGTTCTTTTTTTTTCATTTCGTTTTTTTGTATTTTTTCACATGTTCCGAAACAAATGTATTTGCTTTAGTTTTTGTTTTGTTGCTTAGAAAGTATAGTTTGTGTTTTATTGGTGTAATTCTGACGAGCACATTTGTCATTTTCTGTGTAAATAACGCCTTGACGCTCCTACAGCAGGCAAATGTTAAATTGAGTTGAAGTTTTTTTTTTATATATATTCACTCTTGTTACTTGGCATTTAACGACAGAGCCTAAAGGCGCATTCACACCGGCGATGTGGAGCAATCGCGCGATGCGACTACATCGCATCGCAAAAAAATCAGATGGTCACACCGCCGTGTGCGATGAGCGAGTTGCTTCTCGAGAACTCCCGCTTTGAACGCCGCTCATTGGCTGAGCCGCTCCGCGAATAGAACACATCGCAGAAAGTCGGGTCAGCTAGCGACTGCTCGAAAAGCGTCACTTTTTTCCGCTATGGCGCCCGTTTCAGGTTTGAGCGGCGTTGCCGTCGGTGTCGGCGTAACCGCGCGTTGCATTATGGGACGTTTCCCATAATGATGTCACATGTGACGTCACGAGGGTCACCAGTGACGTCACGAGGGTCTCGAGGAAGGAGGAGGAGGACGAGGGAATTTCTCCGCAAAATTTAGCGGAAAATTCCTCGCTAACTTCAGCGGAAAAAATTCCCCGCTAAATTTGGCGGAAAAAAATTCCCGCTAAATTTAGCGGGAAAATTCCCAGCTGAATTTATCGGAAAAAATTCCCCGCTAAATTTAGCGGAATAATTTCCCCGATAAATTTAGCGGAAAATTTGCCCGCATTATTTAGCGGAGAATTTTTTCCGTTGAATTTTGCGGAAAATGTAGCGAAAATTTCCCGCTAAATGGGAGGGGAGCAGGAGAGGAGGGAGGGAGGAAGGGGACGAGGGGCATACCCTTCTCTCCGTACCTCCCCTCCTTCCTCAAGAGCTGCGCTCTAATACCGCGTTGCAGAGAGTTTGTTGTAAACGTCTTTCATTTTTTTCATGTAATGAACTGAAAAACTCTGCCTGGAGTTTATTACCATAAAAGTCACATTATGAAACTTAGCTTCAAATGTAACGAGCGCCCCTTTATATTTGCTCATTTCCTCGATCACTCGTGTGATTATGTAATTTCTACGCTACTCAAACAATGTTTTACAACGATACTCGGTAACTTACTTTACGTTTGCTTAGTACCCTGAGGATGCAGTCGGGCAGCATCGATAAAAATTTATTATGAGACAACAGTCTGACATATTATAGCCTTGTGAAGGTAGCAGACTAGCAGCCTGTCAAACGCTTGGTATGCAAGACAATATACCAGAAGTAACTAACCAGATGTAGAGGTTCTGTGATGTACTCAGGTATTATTCGTGATTTGAGTGATGCTGACTTTCGAATATTAGTAAAATTACTGATATGACTTTGAAAGAATACATTGAAACTTTTGTGAACGTGATATAATATTGAATGAATTCATGTGAATTTCGGGAAAGTAATAGGATATTGAATGAATTCATAAAGAAATTTGGAATTGTGATATGATATAGAATTAATTCGTAAAACACTTGGGTGGGTGATATAATTTTGAATGAATTTATGAAAAACTTTAGTAAAGCGATACGATATTGAATGAATTCGAAGAAACTTTTGGGAAAGCGGATATGGATAATTGAAATTGAAGTCATGAAACGAAGTTTTGATGAAAGTGATATGATATTGATTGGGCTCGACCGCGAAATGCCGAGGTATGCCCGCCAGTGACTACGGCGGAGCGTGGGTAGCGGCGGCAGATGTTGTAACGGTAGCGCTTCAAACGGACAGGACCCTCCCGAGGGAATTTTCCTTTATCCCTACGGACCGGAATGCGTTTTCCGACCGCGCCGTCCAGGTTTGTGGAGGTTCGCTGTAATTAGGGACGGCATTATTATGAGCCGGCTGCTCGGAACTCGCTAAGCCTATCCCGTCGCCGCGTCAGGTCCCGGAGGCACAACAACGCGTGGCTTACGAGCCAACGTTTGTTTGACAGTCGCTTGGTCTGCTGCCTGCTTGCTCTAATTAGAACGGCTGCCTCAAGAGGCACTCAGAGCGGAGCGATTCACGTACCGCGGTGGTACCCGCCTAGAAAACAAGACCTGCGCCATTTCCCCCAAATGTCATCCCTAATGGAGCCAGGCAGGGCGGCCCCACCTTTCGTCAGCGTCGCCGCCTGCACGTCTTGCAGCGTCTCACAACGAGCGCGACGCTAGTACCGCGGCGACGCCAAGACGGACGCCTCTGCCGTTTTTGCGGCGGCTACTGTCGAGCTTCGGCGTGTTTGCTCCTTGGGCCAGATCGGGGATCCACTAACGATGACGTCATGCGCAGGCCTTGTCTTCTGGGTGGTATGCTGAGCTCAAGTTCGTCTGCTTTTTGCGCAGGCGTTGCGGGGATGTCAGAAAGCCGAGTTCTGATTGGCCCGGATTGGAAGGATTGTGGGTAGACCTCAAGGCAGCTAGCAGTAAAGTCTACCGACTGTTCTTCCAAGCAGAGCCAATTCAGAGTTCGGCGTTCTGACGTCACCGCAACCCCTGCGCGAGAAACAGACGATTGTCGTCTGTCGCCCATCCGTTACGGGAGAAACTATTGCCATTTTCGGAAGAGAGAAAAGCAGACAAGGAGGCACAGCAATTACGTAGACTGAAAATGGCGGACTCTCTCGGGTTACGTTCTAAGAAAATGTACAATTCGTCTCCGTTCCCCGCACAGGACTTCGGATAGCCTGTTGCTGCCATCAAAGGAGGCGATTGAAGAGGCTGAAATGATATGCAGCCATATAAAGGAAACATTTTGCACTACGACGGCGAGCATGACGTTTCACGTGCTGACGTCACGCTGAGTGTCCAAGCGCGAAGAGTTTCTTAGGTCTAAAAATATTTCAGCCTCGTCATTTGTCCCTTTGTGGATGGCAGCGTTTGACTCTCTCAAGTGCTTTACAGGAAAGTAGACGGACACTTCAGACTGTACTGAATGTGATGTTCAGCGGTCGCAATGCTATGCGCAGCTTACGATTGCGGACTCCAATCGCGATATTCGACTGGTATTTTTCTTCTCTCCTAAATCACGATTCTTGAGTGCGGAAAATGTAGGCCAAAAAACATTCTATAAGGTGGTTCAAGTCACCAGGCTCGATCTAAAAATGGACCGTAAAAATCGACGCCTGCACGTAGCAGTCTAAACTTTTCGTCAAAGGTGTAATTCACAGGTCGGTTTTTTCTTGTAAAATTACAAAGCGTAGCTCTCTTTCTGTAAAAAATAGGGCCAAGGAACTTGCCAGGGTCTACGGCGGGCAGCAACGCAGTCGACAGGGGTCCAGTAGCGGGGTGTGTTTGGCGTTCGTAATGATAGATGGCGCTACCTCCTTATCATGACGGCTCGCGACCACCCTGGTTTATCAAAATGAATATGATCCTTTTTAAATGTACCTTCGGTTAAAAAATAAATGCGAACAATACAAACAAAACTTAAGTAAAAAACGCGTCTGCATCGGCGTTTTTGCTGCCAACGGATTTCGTCTGCGTGTCGTCTGCTATCTTTCGCTGGTCGGCTGCGCCTTCAGGCCCTGCTCCCGACGCCATCTATCAATACAAACGCCAAACACACCCCGCTACTGGACTTGGTCGTCTGGGTCGCTGCCGCTGTAGACCCTGGCAAGTTTTTTGGCCCTAATTTTTACTAAAAGAGAACTACGCTTTGTAATTTTACAAGGAAAAACCGACCTGCGAAATACACCTTTGACGAAAAGTTTAGATGGCTACATGCAGGCGTCGATTTTTACGGTCCATTTCAGATCGAGCCTGGTGACTTTTTAACCAACCTATACCTAAATGTGGGAGCACTTTAAGAATTACACGAATAGACGAAATGTTTCACGAATCGTGACGGGCGGAATCGGTTTTCGACGGTCTATCAACGAAATAATAATAATAGTAATAATATTATTAATAATAATCAAGCATGACGAATTGGCTTCATTTTGGTGCCTAGGAACGACCTTTCGGTCGTTCCTAGGCACTACCACACCAAAACTCTTTATACCTAACACACATAAAGTGGTAAATGCATAACCGAATAAAAAATTAGGACAAGAAATAAACACGTTTACAATTACGTAAAGTTGCACATCGGCAGTAAAACCAGTGAAGATCGAGATATGTGCCTGAAAAGACAGCGACATCTTCATATTTTGCAGAAATAAGAGCATCATCAACGACAAACGTCCACGAAAGTATTATCTGGAGTCATACAACACACACAATGATTTAAAAAAAATGCTTTACATCCACAAAAGATGTCCAGGTGACTGGCAAGACCATTGTAGGTCTTTCCCATACGAAACACTGGATTGTGTACACTTGACGTGACTGGAACATAAAAAGGCATAGGCGCACGGGTTGCCGTCTGTGGAACCCTAAGGGATATCTGAGCCAGCAAGTCAGGACAGTCAATAAAGCCGTAAATGGCTTTAAAGAAAAATGAAAGATCAGCTTTTTCATGGCGTTGATGTAAGCTAGAGAAATGTAGGGCGCTCATTAAACAATCATTGCGTAACAAACATGAGCTATCGCGAAAGCACCTATGTCTATAGATCGACAGGAATATATTTTGCACTCGCTCTAGCCTGAAGGAGCTGCTGGGACAGATGCTGTTCCAGACCACCGAGGCGCATTCCAGGTGGAATTGAGCCAACGCGCAGTAGAGAACAAAGAACGTTTTTGGGTTCGAAAATACTCTAGACATCCTACAGGCTACACCCAGAGTACTGCAAGGCGGACATAATCATCTGATCTATATGTGCGTCAAATCGGAGAGAAGAATCAAACATCACACCAAGGTCTCGAACTTCGCTAACACGACTTCGAACCTCTGAGTGAATACTGTAGTGAAAACATATGCTGTGCTTTATTCGCGTGTAGGACATTACTTTAGTTTCAGCCTTATTTAAGATGAGGTTATTAGTCATACACCAATTACAGATTGAACAGGCATCCTCCTGAAGCATTCTACAATCCTTGACACTGCGAATTTCACGAAATATCTTAATATCATCTGCATATTGCAAAACTGAAGAATTGGAGATAACCTTAGACACGTCATTGACAAAAATAGAAAAAGTAGAGGCCCCAGCACCGACCCCTGAGAGACCCCGGACGTGACACCATATCTCAACGAGTATTTGCCGTTTACTCGAACAAGGCATGCTCTGTGCGATAAATAATCTTGTAGCCAGTGGTGTAATGTCCCACATACACCATACTGCGATAGTTTTGACAGCAGAATGCCGTGGTCAACAACATCAAAAGCCTTACTAAGGTCAAAATATATAGAATCCACCTGTCCCTTACTGCACACGGCCTTCGAGACCGCAGACATAAAAGCAACCAAATTTGTTGTTGTAGAGCGTCTGGGTATGAATCCGTGCTGGACCGGCACTATTACAGTTTTGAAAGAAAATGACAGAGTTTTATTAACTGCCATTTCAAATAACTTCGAGAAGGTGGATAGTAGCGAGACTGGTCGGTAATTGCGGACGTCCCCTCTGTTACCTGATTTGTGCACAGGGATAACTACGGCAACCTCCCACGCCTCAGGAAACACACCCGACTTCAACGAGTTGTTAAAGATAGATACAAGCACGGGGGTGAAAAATTCATGATATGCCTTGACGAGCGCACCAGGGATCCCATCATAACCAGCAGACAAGTTTGACTTTAATTTTTTTACACACTCCTCTATAATGTCATCATTCATAACCAAGAAGGAAAGGTACCTCCTCCCTCCCGCAACAATAGAAGAGGCGAGTTTATCGAAGGGTTTAAATTATACACCTACTTGAAATGATGAGCGAAGGCATTAGAAACATCAGAGCAGGCGTTGCCTTCCTCGTCTACAAGAATATGTCCTTCCTAGTTCTTTTCCCAGAACGACTTCTCCCGTGTTGCCAAAGCTTTTTAGGATCATGCTGGAGATTAGACTGAACAGAGGCTACATATTGTTTATGATCAATTGAATACTGCTATTTGCAAAGGCGCCGGTAGTGCTTAAATTCTAACTCCCACCTTACCAATCCTGTCTTCTTAAATTTTGTGTGTGCAAATGATTTTCTCCTCAACAACGTTTTCAACAGATGGGTGAACCAATACGGGAATGTTGATGTCCCAGGCCGTTTGGTAGGAATGAACATGTTCATTCCTGACTGAACTGCTTCCGTGAATTGCGATACCTGGACATTTACATCAGTCGATTCTGTAATAGATGACGAGTCAATTACTTTGAAAAATGTTCATACTAATTCACATAGTCACCACTAGCAAAGTTAATAATAATAATGATAATAATAATAATAATCATATATTTATTTATTTATCTGTTAGACGAGACAAAAAGCCGCATAAAGCGGCTTGGATGGCAGCGGATGGAACGGTACTTTTTTTTTCGTTGGTAAAGACTTTAGTTAAGTTACTTCCGAAAAAAAGTATGGTTCCGATTGCGACGATACGCAATTGAAGAACGATTTCTCTCTTAACGATTCGCTAAACTTTTCGTCTTGTCTTTAACTTATAAGGCTATCTCATTTACGTAGAAAGTATGTTGGTCTACTTTCCCCGCCACCATTAGGGCGGGAAGTTTGCTGTTCACGACAACAGTGTCATCCGGACCGTGAAGGATTGCGTGCAAAAAGACGGTGGCGTTCGTAGCCCCGTAGCCACACTGCTTCAAAACTACACAGTCACTGACAGCAGGAAACTTTAGAGCAACCAAGTGTGTTCGGGTGTCCTAGTTTACTTTGTCTACGCCTCTACGTTCATTACAAAAAAGTTTCATGCAAGATGCAGAACTTTGGTGCTCAATATCAGCCCTAGAAAAAAAAAGTTACGCATTAAACAGGCGACATTTTGAAGACCTGAGTATCTATCCGCAACATCAATAAGCAGTTTCCCAGATGCACAACCGGGTCTTAAAGCTTAAAGAACGTAGGGCGTGGTCTTTGCTTCCGGATTTGTTCTTCGGTTTCCTCATCGGCGAATTCCGCAGTCACATTGGCTGCCCAGCGACAATTACAGATGCCCGGAAATCGCCCCACCTTTCCCTTTCTTTAGTTGTCTTTGGCTGCGAATTTATGTTATGACTGCGAGACAATAATAGGTAATCGCAAATCATAAAGTTCACACGAGGATTAGAGTGTCATCACTCCAACGTCAGGTCATATTTTTGTTTTGTTTACAACCCCTGTTTACAAACTGTATAATATTTAACACCGTTTCTGGATTGACCTCGAGCCTTTCGGACCAAAAGGGCGAACCTAGCTATTAGTTTCTTCGTTTTTTCATCAATGTCATCAGTCTTAGGGGACAATCTTTTCACCCGTGCGATTTTTTAATGTGGCTATTTAAATAATGGTAGCATTCGCGAGAGTAGTATGAATACGTAACCTTAAGGGTAAAGGCGGCCAGTTTTATAAAAGGCTTGTCGTAAGAATCAAAGCTTTACTCTACCAAACACCATGAGTAGAATGGAAAAAAAACATGCGCAAGCGGAGTCTTGGGAGACGTGCGTAATGTGGCAGCTATCGGAGGGTTGAATTATCCAGATTCACAAGAACAATAAACGCGTGAATTGTGGATAAAACGTAGGACAAAAAGTATCTCAAGCAAAGCAAAACAGAAAATAGCAATTGCGCCATTGTTGTTATTGTCGGGTTGGAAACATCCTCAGCTATACACTGTTACAAAAAGAAAAAGCTTAAAAAAAACTGGGGCAAGCGGCTTAAGGCAGCAATAAAGGAGAACACATAACAGTGGATTGGCGTTCTTTGAGCTGTGCTTACTCACTGCAGTCAATAAGAAAACGACAAGGAAGAAAGACAGAAGAAGACCAAGACCACAACCGGAACTCTATCGTTGTGTGCAAACCATAGAGTTATTATAATGTACGCTAGAGGTTCAATCTGGCGCTAGTGTGCTGTTGCAAATTAAAGCAGACAGCAAGCAGTCGGAAATTGACTTCCGGTAATGCATTTCTGGAAAAAAGCGAGCAGAATTTCCTCTCTGCGCTCGATTATAAGAGCAAATATCACGTGAATAATTCAGTCGTACAGGCACATTGGAACATTTTCCAGTCACGCAGATGAAATAATTGGTCAGTTACGGCGTTTTTATTTTAAAATCGTGGCATGAAAAACGGTGCCAAAACCGCTTCGTACATGTATTTATGTACACTGTCGGACACTGTTAGCGCGAACACGGCGTCGGCGCTTTCCAGCATGGGGATATATGTGCCAAACGAACGAAGGACATGTGGAAAACCGAGAGAGACGGCAAGAACTACAGCAGTAACACTCGGATAAATAATTCCTTGTGCTTGCAGACGATCAAAATAAATTGAAAGTCACGTAATATAGTTCAGATTTGCAGTCACGTAATATAGTACTGCTTCATTCTTTCTGCTCACAGAATATGTGCGAAGATGCTTGTCTCTGGGTTCAAATTCATCTACCGCTACGCTCCAAATCTTTGCAAATAGAGAGGGGCCAGAGAACAGGTAAGCCCTGATAAAAACTGCCCGACATGAGGAGATACACAAGAAAACATCACTCTTCGTAGCCTACGTACTTTATTCTTTACGTTTCGAACGTGCTTTTTTTAACCACTCGTAAAGATGCATGACGACGGGGTCACTTTTCTATATAGTGACAGGACGGGCATGTTAGCAATATATAAGCACCAACGGAACACTGGCGAATCCTTTTGGAACATACTCTACATTCCTTTGGATCGTTATATTTTGCTTAGAATTGTAACGCTTCCGTTTCGTACATACCTGCCATGTAATCGAGGTTCGGGCCGGTCATATAGCGAAGTTTAACATCGTTCGGCGGTAAAGAAGAAAATTGCCAAACATGAAAGCCAATGACGACCTTCACAATATTAATAAAGGTACATACTATCCGGTAGAACCGAAAATAACAAAAGCATACGCATGCTATTTTCCGGCGAAGAGACAAAATTCACGCGCGCTCGTCGCATATGAGATACACAGGAAGACTGGGAAAAGTAGACTGCATGCTGTCTGCTTCAATTTGCAAACCGGAAGTCCCGTAGACACTAGCGCCAGCTGAGCTTCTAGCGTTTATTGTAATAACTGTATGGTGTAAAATACCCATTGTTGAAAGCACGCTCGCTTTTTGTATTTCTTCCAATAAAACCGCCTACAGCCTCGGAAGGAAAACAGGAACAGTGTATATTTTGGGAAAGTTCTGACTCCAGGAGGCTGCCGAGTCGCTGTTAGCAGCAGGGACTCTATTTTCGTTGCCTTGTTTCTCGACGTGACCGGGTCAATATTTGACCACCAACCTATAACCACTCCCGCTGTCTCTAGCTCTTTGAGCGAACCGCTCCCTGACGATCTTGCGAAGAGCCCTGCAGGTGACCAAATAGTAGGGTGACCATAATCCTCAGGGTAGAAAACGAGACGTCGGGTAGAGGGAAGCGAGGCAGAAAACAGCGAATCTCGGAGAAAAGCTCACCGCAGAAAAGCTCACCGGAGAAAAGCTCACCGCAAAACCGGCGGATGCGGAGAAAAGCTCACAGCCAATAGAGCGGATGCGGAGAAAAGCTCACCGATATTTTTCTTCTTTTCATATGGAGGCTGTCGGATCATGCGTAACATACATCAATTTATTGTCATTAAAATTCGTCAATGTCGTGAAAAAGAATTTTTTTTTAAATATTTGTTAAGCCTATTGATAATTGCCGGCGAGTGTTTTCTGTGGTTTACTTTCTAGGCAACGAAAGCCTAACAAAAAACTTTATGAACTTGAAAAACAGGAAAAAGTTCGAAAACTTAAGAATGTCTGCCTAAAACATAGAAAGCAAAACTGTAAATGCCGAAAATCAAAAAAGTGCATGCGCAGAAACGCGGTGCCTGAAATTCTCTTTGAAGCTTTTTGTTAACCTTTGAAAACAAGATGGAACGGTCAGTAGGATATCAAGGTTTCTTTCTTCCACGGACATACAGGTTTTCTAGCCGGTCGTGCAGGTTTTTCCACACGTTGCCCTTCTGTGACAGTGCCCTTCTACGGCGAAAGACCCATGACCTTCAGTGCTGCACACTGTCACCGTTGTTACTCGAGACCTATATAAGAATTAGTCTTCTGTAAGGTAGCGAATTGGGCAAGTTGGTAAACGTTATACATGATGAAAACCGCCCAAAGGACGAAGACGGAGTGAATACAACAAACACGACAGGACGAAGCTGTTTTCGGAACTAATGTTTTATTTATGAAACAAACAAAACAAAAACCAGAAAGAATACACCGTAGCCGACACCGATTACATCAACAAACACCTACTCATCTCTCAGGCACCACACAATCTTCGAAGCTGAAACGGTTCACACATCCTTATTCATATTAGTTTGCAAAAAAGAAAAAACTATTTATTTGACAGAATTACCGACGGCGCAATATCAAGTTGTCAATAAATTGTCTTTCTTACGGGTGTCACATGTTCTGATTGTATACTTGCGACGTCATTAATAGACGAAATGGGTGATTACTAATTTATGAGGAATAAGTAAATATGCCCAACTTCCATAATATTACAAAAAAAGGACAATTATTTTTAATGAAGTGACGAATTCTAATTGTGTTAAATTGCCACGTGTGACGCACAATCCGCTAAGCTAAGAAAAATAAAAAAATCGGTGAGCTTTTTTCCGCATCCGCTCAAAGGCCGGTGAGCTTTTCTCCGGTGAGCCTATTCTCCGGTGAGCTAGTCTCCGGTGAGATTTTCTCCGTGAGCTTTTCTCCGCCAGTCCGAGAAGAGCTGTCAGTGAAAAGCGCAGGGGAGCTGGTGGTAGCTAATCATGTCGTTTAACACCTGAGACTGTGGTGCAGAAAAAGGAAAACCTTTTAGTCGAAGGAACAGAGATTTTTTTTCTCAGGCATCCCATATATACCCACACAGCCACTCTCAACCACCTTCTATGCAGATATCTCCTTTGTTGCAAGCCTTTTCAAATACAAAGTACATACACATTCATAAGAGACCAAGCGGTCAAACCCAGAACACCATCATTGTAAACCACCTTCTATGCAAAAAGCTCCTGCGTTGAAATAATTTTCAAATACAGATAACCTATACACTTACAAGAGGCCACGCGATCAAACCCACAATACAATGCCCTTATCATCAAGGACGACGGAGGGGGTTCCGGGACGTTCCCTTCTGTCTCTGTTCCTTCGACTGAAAGCTTTTCTTTTCCGCACCACAGTCTCAGGTGGTAAACGACATGATTAACAGCTATGACTCAGTGAAACGTAAAAACAAGCATTTTACCGTAATCCTTCGTTGCACCTTGTGGGAGACGAGGGTGGAAGAAGACGGGGCGGAGGGCACGTGACAGGCGGTCTGCCGAAAAGACACGAGCTGGCGCCGGACAGTGCGTGTTGCGCGAGGCTGGGGCAGGGCAGGAACGACGGAGCCGGTCTGGCTGGTCTGGCCCATGGCGATCCACCAGCGAGGTTTGGAGCAGGACCGGTGGGAACGGCGAGCCCTGACCATACCGGCCTGGGCCATGACGATTCCGGAGTGGTTCCGCAGCGAGACTCGGGCTGTGATAGCCCAGGACAGCTAGCCTACGCAGCGCTGGCGTGGGAAGGACGACCCGCAGGCGTGGACACGGACTCCGACTGCGAGCTCTGAACTACGGGCGACAACCAGGGTCGGCGGCCCCGGGGTGCCGGCTCTCGAGGACGTGCAACCGGGAAGTACAGTAAACCCATTCGCTGTCTTCTTGTTGTGTTGTGTCACTCCCTGGGGAACGAGCGAAGAACAGACCGATCGGACGGCGATTACTAATAGAGCGAGAATACCACATACACTTCTTCTCCATTTTTAAACACAGGGTGAAAAATGTTGCCAACCAAAACAGGCCACATTCCGTAGATCAGAAAAAGACTGGTTTACGTGCCTAGGTGAACAAAATGTACAGGCAGATGAGACCGCATATATAAAATTGTACTCTATGAGAGGTAATAGTTGCACACTATGTTTATATTTCTATAAAATTACGTCTGCGTACCAAGCAACATTATTTCGGTTTTTATTCCACTCACTCGGTACTGAATTCCCAACCATGCACCTTCCTACGGACGCGGGACATGAAGCTTCATTGAGACAAAATGACGGGACGGCAGAAATTAACCTCAAGAACGGGACTGCCCGGACGAAAACGGGACGTCCGGTCACACAAACCAAATAGTGAAAGACAATGGCTATCTCGGTGGCGTCTGCTAGGTCTTAGGCGGCTTTAGGAAGCATGGCGCGTTGCGATATTCTGTCTCCATCCCAATGGCAAACGAGCGCCAGATCTGTGTTTGAAGGCCGACGTAAAAGCTCTGTATTCTGCAAGGAAATAATCCGCACACTCAGTGATGAAAAGAACAGTGGAGCCTGTTGTGGTCCTCTTTGGAAATATTCGTGCACGTAAAATAGATGATAGTGTCAACACGTGATGTGGTCACGTGGTCACATTACGTGACCAGCGTACTCTGATTTTTCCATGACGTATGTCCGCTAAAAATAACAAATAACTTCACTTTCGTGATGTTTGTTTTGTTTTGTTTATTTTTGGACTGAAGTGAGCGAAACAAGGGTTTGCGAAATAAAATATGCCATCCTCTCATTACAGTAAAAGCGAAAAAGTTTCATATGAACACCAAGTAAGAAATGACGTTACTGGCGAGGCACATTATACAATAGAAAATAATTAAATATAGGATACGATATCCAACAAATATAATAGCTTGCATATGATTTCTTAGTTTATATTATTGCAATATTGAGCTGTACTTTTTGGCGTTAGAACTTTAGGCCGGTATTTATTTAGTACTCAGCCCATTCCACAATGAGATGCTTGCTCTGTTTTTTTTAATGAAAGAATGTATGTTATAACATAATGTAGACACTATATAGCTTGAAATAAAGCCCGATGCAGTTCAAAACGTGGCAGCGAAATATCTTTTACGTGAGCCTTAATTAAAGTGTCCGCTTATTTGACATGCAAATTAGTCCTACACTTTGTGAACTATCGCTAACAAATAGTTACCCCATCAGCAGTCTGGAGAATAAAGTATATCTAATCATAAATATTAAAAATAATACACAAAACCATCTTTATTTAGGAAAACATGGTGAGTACATAAGGAAGCTGAGCGTGATCTAACATTTGAGGCGTGTTATTTTGTGAATTGTCGTATTCTTTTTTAATGAGAAAAAATACAACCACAGCGGACGAAAAACTGATATTCAGGTCTCGGTGTTCTGTTTTTCTTTTTCTGTGATTTATAGTTATCACGCGTGAAACGTAAAGCGTGAAACGTTAAGCGTGAAACGTAAATGGTTCGAACAACGATCAAAAACCCGTAAGACAGACTGAGCAACAGAGTCCAGGCGTGTCTCTGGCGGTATGCAAACGAAAACAATAAAATCATTAACATATCTGCAAATCTTAACAACTGGGACGTCAGTCTAGGCATGCGAAACGGTACAGTTAAACTTCGCGAGAAAGATTTCGCACAACACCGGTGCAACACTGGACCCGATACAGGTACCGTATCTCTGCAAAAATACCTTATCTGTGAGAAACGAGGGTAGTGTTATGTAGTTAATTCACATTTAGATAACTATTTGAATTTTCTTAGCGCGAAGCTTACAAATGATAACCAAATAAAATAAATACATCAACAACTTAAAAAAAATCGCACGTTTTTTTAGAATGTTAGTAACTTAAAAAACTGTAATATATTCCATGAGCTTGAACAATCTACAGATATATTTTTTTATTCAGGTTAATTCTTTTGTAAAGTAGTTATGTCAGTCCGAGAAATATGAGTGAAAGACAAGTAAGAATAAACGGAAGGAAAACTAAAGAATTTTGCTTGAATTCTTCGAAGATATTAAGTTGGTTATATAATATTTTGTGACGCTGTAGCTTCCGGGATTAATATCGAGCCAGGCGCTGTATAATGTATAAAAACGTTCTACTCAACTATATTTGAATGCAGTTAGTTGACCACATGCAGATCTTGACCGAAATTAATGGAGGAAGGTGTATATAAAATACAAAATAAAATAATTGATGATAGTTTGGCCATACAATGTGCTAAATATATTTTCATACAGCTTCCATTCAGGCCCTAATAATTAATTTATACTGCACAACAATAATTGATGCGATAGATTGGAAGCAAAAATAAACGTGAACTATAAAAACAAAATGTCTCGAGATTTAGGAGTCGGTTGCATTGCTTCTGTTAGGACCTATTTTCTAAGAGTAGTAACATTAGATGGAGCCTCATGCTATTAGAAGATCCTAACTATAGTGCTCACAAAATCTGTAATGAAACTCGGAGTGATAATAAAAAGAAGTGATAATAAAAGCTTATTTGTCGGAAATAGTTTCAGCCTGGAAGGTCGTTATAAAGGCCACACAAATGAATCCACGTCCATCCATTTGTTCTTCTAACGACCTGTTATGACAGACAATTATACTTAGGAACAATTGCTTGCCGGAAGCGTTCAAGCGTCCGGGGGAAGCCTACCAGTGTCGGAAATGTTTTGTGATGATAAGTGCTTGCTCGTTCAGACATAGCAATAATGTCAACAAAACAAAACAAAATGTATACTTCGAGGCTATAGTCCAAGGCGCTCTATAATAATCCTTGTAACTCGGGAAACTTTTCGGTCGATATTTCTGTCAAAAGCCGTTAGACGGAGCTAACGACCCGAAACCCACATGTTTCGGAAGTCTGACACCGAGGGGCACGTTTTACGTCAAACTTCCGGTTCAGTTCATAGCGCACTGCACGTTATCTGCGATGTCGTAACTTGGCACATTAAACTGTCTTTATGGACAACTAACTCCTGTACGGCGCGGTGCCCAAAGCCTTCAAATTTTGGAATGCGGATAGGCGTCACAGTGTGGAAGTAGCCATGTACTAAAAAAAATTAAAACCAAGTATCAGTTACTTTGGAACTTTGCTGTGTTGAAGAGAAGTTCATTGTGTAGTTAGCTGTTTGTTCTGCAATGAGGGTAAAACGAACCTGTGTATCATTTCTAGAAGAAAATGTTTGCTCTGCCGCATAGTAAGGGGAACAGCAGCTCGGACTATATCATATCTTTTTTTAGTTTATTAAAGACATGAAATGTTAATGTTCGTCTGTACCCCAGAACTAACAATCTGCTTTATAACAAAATTAGGAACAAAACAAAAATCTTGGACTTCTGTTTCCTTTCAGCTACCCGTTGATCATAAACTGTGACCTAAAGACGGGGACAAACAAGCGTTGCTTAGAAATGAATTGATAAGCATGCATAATTGCGCACTGTGTTCTCGTTGAAGTAAACTTACTGCGGCGTCAAAAAACGTGTCAGCATTTTGGAGACGTCACCTAGTAAAAGGACCTAACGGAAACTCTTTTTTTCAATTAGTTTAGACATTTATTCAACGCAAGTGTCTGTTAAGTAAAATATAAAAACAAGAAAATAAATATATCGTCGACGTTTGATAGCGTTGTTATGCATAATTATAAGAATGTACTGTGAGAAAATTTATATTGTGATTTAAATCTGCTTCAGTAGAGTATTGATGGACGAAGAGCATGTCGGTGCGCGTCAGGATTGAAGAAATAATAAACATGTAAAACAGGGACACCACAGCCAGATATTTCAATGTGGTTGCGTTTTCTCTGTTTTCCATGTTTATTATTTCTTAAATCTTAGCCAGCAAAGTATGTTCATCGAAAATATGACTGTCTGAGAACGTATTTTTGAGAATTTGAAGATTTCCCGGGCTAGTAATCATAAGAGACAATGTTCATATGTTTCGTAAAATAAAAAATAAAAACATTCGAAAACGGTTGGGGCCAAACTTTCTCTTCAGTAGCCACTAACCGGGAAAATCCAAAAAGTGTTATGCCTTCAAGGTTTCTTTTAAACGTACAAAGAAAAAAAGATATTGAGCAAAGTATATTACGATACAAACTTCTCTTGTCCTAAGGCAATCGCTTCCCCAAGAGGTTTACTATACTGATACCCTCCATCTCCTAATCCTGGTAATATCAGCCCTGGGCAGCCTCCCAACATCCCACTGCGTTCCGTCGCTCTCCCTCTAACCTTGGAAAAGCAATCAGATTCGACTCGACTCTCTCGAATTATCCGACCGGCCTGACCGGAAGTCCTGTTCATTTCCGGTCGCCAAACATGGTCACACCTTGGGTGGATGATGCTCTCCTGGTCTGCGGCAGCTGACTTTGTCGTCAAGAAGCAGACTGTGGGACAAAACCGGCGAAAGAGATTTTGTACGCTGCCTGCGGGTCAATATCGGTCGAGTACAAGGTCGTGGCGAATTGAGATCGATTGTGTGAGTGTTTGGGCGATTCAATATTCGGTCTGGCATATTATAGCTGTCAATTGGTGTTGGAATGTTTCGTAAATAAATTTTGAGTAGTCCTGTTAGCCAGGTGTTAAGCGTTTGATATGCGCGAATAATATGTTTATGGAAAAGATCAGTGCTAGAACGCTAATTGGGGCTCTAGAGGAGGGACCTATTATCAACGTCTTCCGAGTGCTACCATAAGTACAATTTAGTTAACGCAATGAAAATTCAAGCATTTCAATGACTAGAAGCGTTCCCATAATCAAAATGGTAACGAAGGTTCGCAAAATAACCCAAGCTATATCTGACAACTCGACAAATAGTACACCTAGCTAAAGAAGTAATGACAGACGAGCTTGAAGAAAATGGATAGCAAAGGAGTTGTATTGAGTGGGTCGCATTGTTGTACTGGAGGCTGTTTACTAACGCTATCGGCAGGTCGCAGAATAACTAACACTGCTATCGACTGCTCCTCGGATGAGAAACCTTCTAGCCGCCTCGTGAGTGTTTTCCCCTTGTCTTTCTTTAACTAGCGTCAGGCATATTGCGCTGGCCTGTGTCGGTCGCGGAGAGCAAATCCGGGCGATGCGTTTTGGGCCGTCGACCTTAATTGGTGGTTGTTTATTTTTGGGGAGGACATGACATTCGTCAATAATAATAGATGGGTTTTATTTCCGCTAGGAAATATGCTGTCGTATTATGTTGCGATTTTTTTTAAATGTGATTGAATTAAAAATAGGAAATAAAGAAATGTATCAAGGACTAATAATTGTTACGAATACTTGAAAGAATAAAGCATCGAGGACGAGGACGGAAACAGGACTTCTTTATCCTGTTTCCAGGACCAAATATTTCGAAGACTGATGAGATTCGTCGTGTCGAAGTTGTAAATCAAGACGCATTGCGAAAATTACCATTTACGAAACGCCACGTGCACGTTTCTGATTAATTTAAGCTCTCACTGTAGTAATCATGGTCGGCTTGTTTGGTTGAAAAAATTAAAACGTGCACGCATGTGTTTCCCGACAAGAAAGCAGCAATCGTTCCTGCATCGAAACATTAGACGTTGTCTTATAAAAATAAAAAAAAAATACTTTTTATTGTTTTGAAAACGTATAACGTTTTCTCGTATGTCGTTGTCCTGAACAACGATTTTTCATAAATCAAATGAAAACTTTAGTTTAATTTTGTTCGAGGGAGCAGCTTTTTCTGGTGCTGATACCTACGTTCATGACGACCATTGCGAATTCTTTCGTGGTTTTTATAACCTGCCGGACCTGAAACTTTGTTGCCTTTTCACCGCGTACAAGAGTACTAAATAGGTGTAGCTTTGAGAGCTCGCTAACAATTTGTAAAATTTAGGGTTTTATCTTACGTTTTGTGAGCTTCGTACAAAAGATTAGTTTGCATGTGTATGCAGTCATGCAGATAATAAATAGCTCTGCACGCGAGCAGGTGCATTTGACATTTTTTTTTTTTCTGAGGAGCGCTTGACTGGTAGTTTACGTTAGAACTAGCGCTGACGTCAAGACTCGTCCATGTGGAGCAGATAAGGGGCAGCCCATCAACACGAACTGCCTTATCATCTGCGCCTGAGTCATCATAAAAATGACACAAAACAGGCGAGTAAAAGTTGGAGAGCAAGTTTACTGACGGCTGAAAAGTGCCTATACTGCTGCTGACAAAGTCGCGAAAAATATGCACTTCCAGAAAATAAAATATGGAACGTAATAGAGAAAGAAAAAACTTTCAAACCAGCTGAAAGAAGGGCTTATAGTTATTTTGATTAATTTTTTCTCCTCGCCCTCAAACGAGTAGTCGCCGAGTATGCTGTTCCAGAAATCCTCTCCCCTTTCAATCAAACCGCGGTGACACAGGCGCAGATGATAACGGCGGTTCGCGTCGATGGGCTCCCCACTATCTACTCCACATGGACGAGTCCTGACGTCGAAAGCCACCTAGCAAGCGCTCCTCAGAAAAAAACCAAAACAAAACGCCTGCTTGCGTCGATGCTATTTAGTATCTAGCTAACTGTACGTCCACGATCTTTTCTGAGTTTGCGCTAATGATTGCTTTTTTATTTGTGCGAAATGCTGGGTCGGTTTTTACGCATACTTACTCGATGCAACTTCTTACGCTTATACTTTGGTGCAGTACTGCACGTAGGTGAAACCTTCAGTTGAGGCTTTTTTGTAACGATATTGTAGGCAATAAATAAAAACATTGCTATTTTAAAAAATAGTTTTTAATTAGTTTATAGAGTTACGCTTGTTAAAAAAAGCAACTTCTGTCTTCTCTTGGAAGGGGTGGGGGAGGGGCGGTACTTGACGGTTTATGATAAAATGTCACTTTTTCATGACTTTGCTTGATAATATTCGATCCTTGACTGCAAAATTAGATGTTTATGGCCATCGCACTTTACTATGAACTATTTAGTTATATGCGATACAAAACTTGCATCGCAAGAAACTAAAATGTTTAGTAACAAGATGAGGCAAAGTTAGAGCCGCATAACGACACCAATCAACTATCTACCGCATAATGAATAAATACAAATTAAATCCAGACAGGCCATCATTTTATTACTCTTGTAATGTATAAAAATCAATGAAGAAAATTGAAAGCAGACAGGCCGTGAGTAGGCGGTACTCTGTTATTTCCCGACGGAGTGTCATGTTTCAGGCCTAGAACATAATTCTGACGCACGCTTTGACAAAGGACCCCAACGTTTTATTATTCTATTTCCGTGATCATGATATATTCTTCAAAAAACTAAGTCCACGTGCCGTGTGAACTCTACTATGGCGCAATTATTCTACACTGTAAAAAAAGCCGACGCATATATCTAGAACACCTCTGCCCGTAAGCGCTTTTTTTAGGTCACGCCGAATAGTAAAATCAATAAAAAAAGTCAAGCCACTTCCGCAACCCGTATTGTGAAACACCGCGACAGCTGAGGTGGGTGTGCCGTCGGAGCCGCTAAGGTCATTTCGGAACGCAGATAGACGGAATGAACGGCAGAGATGCGAGCGCGCACCCTAGAATCTGTATAGGCGCTTCGTATGAAACCAAGTAACACGCTGGGCGAAACTTCCATAGTGTTTTGGAATCAATGAAGGTCTATTAAGTAGAGAACATTTCATGAACATGTGAAACAATTTGTTTAACGCTTTGATTTTATTGTTTCCATTATCAGTAGTTTCATGTTTATGATACCACGTGTGGTCACGGTGTCATGTGACGACGTATTGTCACTTGACGGCTGAATGTCACGTGACTCACTGCGTCGCCTGACGTCATGAAGTGGCGTGGCGTAGTGTGCAACGTATCTTGACATGACAATGTCAAGATACGTTGCGTGTTCTTTCTTATTGAAAAATAGAATTGCAGGGAAGGGATGACAGTTGTCTGTTCTGCCAAGTCTTACGAAGCGTCGAATTTATGGTTCTTTCTTCCAGAGATATCAGGAGAGCTCTTCAAAAACTCGAACTGATGCATTAAACTCTACTAAATGAAAGGGTGACCAAAAGCGTATTCGAAGTAGTTGCAACTTGAGGACCATCAGAACGGAGCAGGCTGAGATGGCAGAACTACCTGGAATCAAATGCCAATGAATCGGGTGCCCGCACTGATGTGCCCCTTACAAGGTTTAGAACTTTATCACCATTTACATAATTTTACTGAGATTTAAACTGTCCGCCTTCGATACAAAAACCATTTAAGATAATGTTTAAAGATATATTAAAATTATTTTATTTTATTTCTGTTTTTGCTTACGATCATCTGCACATAACTGCGGATATTAAGGTTATTTGAGAGGCGCATTAATAAAAATGAAAGCCATTTACAACTCCCTGTAACGCCGAATTGGAGCGCAGCTCTTGAGGAGGAGGAGGAAGGGTACTCGGGAGGGTAAACACATTCTCCTCCTCCCTCTCCTCCTCCTCCCCTCAATCTTCAATCTCCTCCTGGGGTTCACGTGACCTCGGGGGAGGGGGGCCACGTGACCAGGGGTCACGTGACCTGGGGACCACGTGACCTGGGGCCACGTGACCTGGGGTGGTCATTAGACACCGGGGGCGGGTCACGTGACCTCGGGGGGGGAGTCACGTGACCCGGAAGGGTCACGTGATCCCCCAGGCTGTTACGCCGATGGTGACGGCGACGCCGCTCAAGCCGGAAAGGGGCGCCTAAGAGCTGCGCTCTAAAGAATGGCCAAACATTAAGTTGCTCCAGAGAGTAAAAATAAATTATGTCTAGAATCTCTAAATATTTGCCATCAAGTTGAAGGTACGCTAACGTCCTGAAAAGTTGATTCAAAGGACTATCCTGTCTTTTCTTGCACTTTTTTGTGGAAATTACAATTTGTAATCAATCCTTGTTCAAATATGACCTCGAATATCGCGGGCTGCTTAGGGCGGTATAAAGTTATGCGTGCCTCTGAGCTACCATCTTTACCATATGCTAACGCAGAATAGTTTATTTAACTATGGTAAAAAATGAAAGCCGTTTACCACTCCCTGTAACGCCGATTTAGAGCGCAGCTCTTGAGGAGTGTAGTAGACCCGAGTCGAGGGTGTACTGAGGGTTTATTCCAATACAGCAGGTCGGAGGGACATGACCAGCTGCCTGGATTCCTGCTCGCCGAAGAACGGACTGCACGAGCTCCCGTGTTCGAGCTCGTGCTCTGCTGACCAAGACGACGATCGTCTCTTGCGAGTCACTCACAAGGAGGAAAAGGGAAGGCACTAAGGGGAGGGTATACCCCTCCTCCCTTCTCCCTCACCTCCTCATCCTACCTGATACTCCTCCTCCCTCCTCTTCCTCCTCCCCTTCTCCCCTTATCCTTCAAGCTCCTCCTCCCCTCTCCCTCCCCCTCCCTCCTCTTCTCCTCCTCATCCCTTCTCTTCCCTTCTCTTCCCCTCCTTCCTCCCCCTCCTCCCCCTCCTCCTTCCTTTTCCTCTCCCACCTCCTTTCTCCTCCCCTCCTCCTTCCTCCTCAATCTCCTCTCCCTCCTCCTCTCCGCGCGGTGCATCATGGGAAATGTCCCATAATGCACCGCGCGGGACCTCATGACGTCACACGTGACGTAACGAGGTCCCCGCGGTGCATTATGGGATCTTTCCGTGATGCACCACGCGATTACCCGACCCGGCGACGCCGCCCAAGCCGGGAAACGGGCGCCTAAGAGCCGCGCTCTAAAATACAACATAGATATCATGACCATTAGAGATCGTACGCACAGCTGCAACACTGCTGATATACTGCTACCGTGAAAGAAGATTCTAATATTATTTACACTGAAAAGCGACTTCGCCTTCTTAACACACCGAAGTACCAACTCCCATTATGTGATACCATTTACACTCCAAGGGTTGGGGTGCGGATGTCTCGAAGCTTAAATCGTCACGCGGATTCTGGTGGAAAACTACCGTTATGCCAGCAAAACACACCCCTTGATAAGCACACCAAAATGACATCTAAAGAAGCGTTAGAGCAGAACAAGCGCGAAAGCAGTTTATATGAAGACCATTTCTGAAGAAAGTTAGTTCAGTGGTACACCTGGACTAATGATATGGTCCCATCTACCTGCTTTGTTAAATATATTGTTGAATGTTTGCCATTCTTTATTAATTCTTGGATAAGGTTAATTTTAATATTTTTGCGTGCACTGAGTATAAAATATGTTCACGCTATAAACAGATTTGCATAATAATACTGGATATTTTATATCTTCAACACCCTAGATTTGCAGATCAATTGAATGAATGTGTTTTTAAAGCCGGTCTTTCGCCGACCAAAATGTCTTCCTGGGCAGATGCTAATATTTTTTTTTCACTTTGAGTTTCTACAAATTCTCATCACATTCTTATATTACCAATACTTTCATTCCGTTGTGTTGACTGTGAGCGAATGAACTTTGCGCCTGTTTTGTTAAATCAAAACCAATTAGAAAGATGTTTGGGTGAGCTAGGCTCCGAAAAGGAAGTTTCTTTTAGGTTACGTTAGGTGAGACATATCCACGGGTCGTACCGGCTGTGATTTGTGGCTAAATAAAAACATTGGCGACAAACAAAGCTCAATAAAATGATGCAAAGTCCTAAAATCTTTGTGATCATAAATGCTTTCTAGGTATAGAGTAAGCTCTCGTGCTTACAATAAGCTTTGATGGGCTTCCGCTAATGTCTTTCATTCTCCTGCAAAAAGCGGCTTAGGTAAAGTGTGCTTGCCGCTACGCCCTTTATGCTAAAGAAGGCAACTTTGCAGCTTACAAAGTGAACGGGCGAAGCAAGCACTAAGCCTAAGTAGCGGCTTTCGTCGATGGGGCATATTATCGAAATGGGGTCAGTGGGACACGTGCACCCGATGATGAGGCTAGAAGGGTCGGTGCAGCTTGCGAACCTAGTTGCCCTCGGGCTTTTCCACGAGAAAGGAAGAAGAGAACGTGAGGCGATAACGGCCCAGCTTCGACGACACTCGCTTGCGGTCCACGCTTGCGAATTGGCGAAGCTCCCAAGACGGCTTAGCGAACTTAACATATTCCCTGTGATCCGTAGCTCTGCTCCCCTAATGGTTCCTCGAGGGCGAAGTAAAATACTCACGAAACATCGAAGATAAATGCGAAAAAGTGTCTTATCGTGTCGTGTTCAGTGAAGTTCCCTGCTTTGGCTCCGGCTATCAGGTAAATTACAAGCCACCTTCGGTTATCTCGCTTTTTGCTTTCAGCGGGTATTTGAAGAAAATTAAATTACAACAGGAAGCGGCGAAATTGAGGACAATACATTTATTACCAGAATAAAACTTTTGAAGAACGAAGTGAAGAGCAGCAACCGTCAATTTTGTTGAGGGCTTCTGTTTTATATTTCAATCTGCGTCTCTTCTTCCCAAATATTTTGAAGAACGTGTTTTTGTGTAAACACTGCGTTTAATATTGTAGAAAACTGACTGAGTTCTTTCTGATTCGCCTAGACAATAAAACAGGTGTTAATACGTTTTCAAAAAGGAGGTGAATTATGAGACTCTAATATCAGAAATATAATATTCTGTTCACATATACAAACCAAATTTGTATTTTTGTAAACAAATAACGCCCTCGTGTAAGTACACTTGTCATAAACACTGAAATGTTTCCAATATTTTATTGCTTTTTTTATTCCCCGCTCTTAAGTTCAATTATGTCTTCCGTCTTCGGTGCGACGGAGCTAGTAACCTTGGTAATGCCGCGCGCGCTGTTGGCCAATTAGGCAGCCCGCGCGTGGCCCAACGGTTATTGTGCCTGCGCCCCACGCGAAAAGCGAGGGTTCGATTCCTGGAAGCGACGGATCTTATGTTTATTCCTACAATTTAGTGTTCTGGTAAATTCGAGAATCCTGTTGCTTGTTCGAGGTCCGAATGTTCTACGTATCCAACCTTCTACGCCCATCATTCCCGAAGCCCACGCGTGTACATAAAGGGCTTCGCGTGGCGAGCCAAAGTTAGTTTCGCCTCAGCGTTTGATCCTGCTGTTTCGCCGCCTTCGACGGCTGCGACGCTCTGCCTTTATCTGTTTCCTTTTTGTTTTGGGCGCAAGTTCGCCCCATTAAACATTTAGCTCCTCCATTATTTTTTGTTTCATTACCTCTTCATTCGTGACAACATTTATTAGCTTGACACTTGCGCACCATTCTACTGCGTATTATAAGAGTTATAGATTTCAACCATTCTAAATAAGTTTGACTCCCCCTTAGAATATAAAAATTACCATTATTTTAGGTACACAATGTCACAATCATAGCGCTTTTTAATAAAGGAGAATATATATATATATATATATATATATATATATATATATATATATATATATATATATAGGGTGGTCCAAGTCACCAGGCTCGATCTAAAATGGACCGTAAAAATCGACGCCTACACGTAGCAATCTAAACTTTTCGTCAAAGGTGTAAACCACAGGTCGGTTTTTTCTTGTAAAATTACAAAGCGTAGCTCTATTTTTTGTAAAAAATAAGGCAAGAAACTTGTCATGGTCTACGGCGGGCAGCAACGCAGACGACAGGGGTTCAGTAGCGGGGTGTGTTTGGCGTTCGTATTGGTAGATGGCGCTACATCCTTATCGCGACGGCTCGCGACCACCATGGTTTATTAAAATGAATATAATTTTTTTGAAATGTACCTTTGGTTAAAAGATAAATGTGAACAATAAAAGCAAAACTTAAAGTAAAAAAACGCGTCTGCATAACGACGGCGCTTTCGCTGCCAACGGATTTCATCTGCGTATCGTCTGCTATCTTTCGCTGGTCGGCTGCACCTTCAGACGCTGCTCCCGACGCCATCTATCAATACGAACGCCAAACACACTCCGCTAGTGGAGTTGGTCGTCTGGGTCACCGCCCGCCGTAGACCCTGGCACGTTTCTTGGCCCTATTTTTGACAAAAAGAGAACTACGCTTTGTAATTTTACAAGAAAAACCGACCTGTGAAATACACCTTTGACGAAAAGTTTAGATGGCTACGTGTAGGCGTCGACTTTTACGGTTCATTTTAGATGGAGCCTGGTGACTTGAACCACCCTATATATATATTAATTTTAAGTAACTTTTGCCAAATAATACTGGTAGCTAAAAATATCATGTGCCAAGACTAAAGCCTTCTCGTTTAGAGGAAAACGGTGCTAGAGTGTTTGAGATTGCAAATGGTTCTTCTTTAACTCTTTTGGAGACCTCTACTCACTTTCATTTTAAGCATCTGACCAACAAGAATTTAAATTTCGCAGCGACGGCCAGATGAAAAAATCCTCATGATAATGTCTTATGACAAAAGTGCCACGTTAACCAGTCGCAAACGCTTATGGAAAATTCGGGTGGTCAGTCGCCCGCAACCTTTTTTGCCGGAAAACCGACAATACTGTTCGCGTGGTCAGTTTCCGGCCAGGCTAAGCTCGACCGTCGAACAACCGGGCGAGCGGTCACCAGACCAGCACTACGTAGAAAAGAAGGACAGAACACGTCTCCTTTGACGTCACGGCAGTAGGCTGACGTGCGCCGCGCTCTAGTGCTGAGCAGACGGCTTCGAGCGTAGCTTTTACGTAGTAGAAACACAGTTTTTCGCTCGATTGTTTTTATTATGAGCTAACATAAGAGCTGTGCATGCCAAGTGATTTCAAGGACATATTGTAGAACGCGGGAAAATTATTACAGTCTACAATTATTGTGGTGAAATACAAGAAAGAAAGTGATATCTTGAGACAAATGTGTTATTGTTTTGTCCGATAAAGTGAGTGGTGTAATTATCTCTGAACGACATAACATTGTATTAAAAAAGACACCGCCAGTGTCTCGCTAGTGGTGCCTTGCGAGAAAGCGGTGAAGTAAACTGCCACCGTCTGGCGTTTCATGTTCGGGTGCTGAGGGTCACGTGGTGTGCCGCCGGCGCGTTTCTGGTTGCCGGTGCCGCCGGCTCGACCACCCGAATTCACCATTAGTCGATTGTTTAGATCGGTAGCTAGCGAAACAGCACGCTTTGTATAAATAATTTGCTGTGCTAAAGTTTTCGTTTTAATTTTTCTTGTAACCTACATTTTTGTTTCGATACTAACGTAAGAAATTCGTAAACTGCACTGAACGCTGATTGAGCCTAAAATAAATATCCGGCAAAGGCCGACGTATAACTTAGGTTTTCTGCAGGGAAGATAATCATCTTAGCGTCATCTTCTACTAAACTGCGAGGGGGAACCGTGCCAAGGAAGGTAAAAAATGAAGAGGATAGAGGAAAGAAGGAGGCGGGCAAAAGTGGAAAGCGTGAAATGTATGTCGGCCTCTAAAGACACGACGTACACTTCGCGATTTCCACTTTAGCCAACCTCTTTCTATTTTGTACCCTCTCCACCCTTACCTTGCAACAGAAGTCTCCCAGCAGTTTAGGAGGGGATGGTGCTTGTATTGTTTATTTAAAAGGTATAAGAACAACGACAAACAAGCATGTTGAAGTATCACGCTCTGGCTGGTAGGTTGGCTTGGATTGGCGTGGCCAATGGCTGATGCATTCCTCTTTCTTCATTGAAAAAAAAAGTAATTAGCAATGCGAAAACACACACACGTAGAAGGCACTTCGTTCGTTTGATGTTGCACCGTCACACATCTTGCTGGAAGTTCTCATCGTAAGTAAAGCGGACTGGTGTGCGCACTTGTCGGGACGCTCGCCTGGGCGGAGAGTGAAGATGGCGGTGACCCAGGATGTAGGACAGCGGTACTGCTGGTGCTCTAGCCTTGAGCTGCCAGCTAAGGTGGTATGGTAGGTGGTAGGCCTTCGTCGGCGGTGTCGGATTCCTCCGAGTCAACCTCATCTGAGGAAGTGAATGACTCTTGCGTTTACAGAAGTTGCCAGCTCGACCCTGTTCCGTGCGAACTCGGTATGACCTCGATTCTTCACCGCGCCCCAGGACTTGGCGCCTCAAACTCGAACTATCTCGCCTTCTTCTAAGTCAACGAGGTGGTGACCCTGATCCATGTCCTAGGTATGTTTGCGCACGGGGCGTGCTGTACTGGTACCAAGGTCTGGCAGAAGAGTACGCGGCCTGCGGCCCATTAGTAGTTCTGTGAGAGCTGCTCCACACTCAAGCGGCTTCGATCTGTAATTCAGAAGGCCTAATCAAAATCTTCGCCGGAATGTGCACATTTTCATGAAGCCTCTTTACTACCAGGACACCTTTCTGTCCGATGTCAGTGGATCTGGGAAAGTTCGTTCTGGAAGTCACGAGCACGAAATCAAAGCGTGCAGCAAAATTGGGAATTATCATGCCGCAAACTGGGATCCACCATCTGTACATACTTCCATAGGTATTCCGTGTCTTGAGAAACGCTTTCCATAGTGTCGATCACTGCTTTTGACGTTGTATCCTGGATTGCAGCCACTTTCGGGAAATTGGAATAGGAGTCGGAGATAACCACGTAGTTCCTTTCAGCAAATCGACACAGGTTTGTCCCAGCTCTTGCTCAGGGCTGCCAGGGGTCTCGCAGAGCACCAGTGTTCATCTGAATGACGATAGGCACACTGTTTACATGTAGGGTACTTGCTGATTCCACGCTGCAATAGCTTCGGTCACTCCCAGCCAAAACATTATGTACCTTGCGTGAGATAAGCATTTTAACACCCCCAACATGTCCGCACTGCACACTTCGCAGCATCACCGATCTTAGGTTTCGTGGAATAACCACTTTGGAACCCTTTACGAGTACACCATTGAGGACCGAAAGTTCCGATTGGAATGACTTAAACTTGCCTTGCAGTGGCACTTTATTCGTCAGGCCATCGAAGACGTCTTGGAGTTCACCATCTTGCGCCGTTTCTTTGACGAGTCGTTTCCTGGTCTTGTCACGATCACTACCGTAGACAGTACAGCGGCTGCATGGACTTCGACGTCTTCCGTGGCCTCATCAGTGGTTGTCGTCTTAGGCGGGACGTGCATTTACCAGCACAAGCTGCTTGCCGGGGACAAACTGTAATTTGAAGTCGTACAGCATTAGACGCAAAATAAAATCTCTGGAGGGGTGGTGGCATGTCCCCAATGCGTTTTTGGCATCGCTATTAACGAACAATGACCGGTTTCAATCATGATCGATTTGTCTGAACACAAACCGTTTGTTTTCTTTTTAATAAATTTGTGAGTATCTGCTCTTACTGTCCGTCAAAACTCGTGACGCATACCCCACTAGGCGCCATTCCTCTCGTGCTGTTGAAACAGAGCAGCGCCTAAGGCTCCTTTCGATGCACCTGTTAACTGGACCTTCCGTTAACATGCGCTGTAGTGCACCCCACTCACGCGTATGGGTGCTGGTCTCTATTCGAAAACTTAGTCGTCTTTAGCTAAGGCTCGAATCATGGCTGATATTTTTGATAAATTAGGAAGAAACTTGCCGAAGTAGTTAACCGCTCCTAAAAGCCGTTGAACCTCCTTCTTGTTTCTTGGGAGTGACAGCTCACGGAGGCACTGCTACTAGCTCAGTTTCTGGCCTGACACCCTTCCAGCTGATCTTGTCTCTCAGGTAGCGTATCTCGTCTGATCCAAACTTACATTCTTCGGCATTCAGTGTGATGCCACTCATCTGTGCAGCTCTCAATGGTGCTGGTAGCCACCAATCATGTTCTTCGCGTGAAGACACCTACAAGAAAATGTGATCAATGTAAACTCGGAATCCTTGGAGATCATCAAAGATTTATCGCATGCCTTTCTGAAAAACCTCAGGCGCTCAAGCAATGCCGAAAGCAAGTCTTAAATAGCGGAGCGCCCAAAGGTGTTGCGAATGTGTGGATCTGGGATGTACAGTTGTCAAGCGGGATTCGATGAAACCAGCTATGGACATCTTGCTTGCTAATATACTTTGCGTCTGCCAGCTCCGCTTCAATATCTTCCCTGCGAGGCAACTGCAAATGTTCTCTTTTTACGGGAGCATCCATGTCCTCGGGGTCCACACAGACAGGGATCTTCCCGTTTGCTTTTGTACTAGAATCAAAGGGCTTACCCCATCAGTCGGCTGCTGGACTTTCTCGATGATGCCGCCAGCGACCATCCTGTCAAGCTCCGTCTTCAAGGGGTCACGAAGAGCATGACGAACACGTCGGGCCGATATGACATGCGGGTTGAATGTCTTCTTTAAGTACAATCCTGGACACCCTCTTGGTTCTTCTAAGCCCTTGGAAGACATCGGGTAATTCGGGCATCGCCTGCTGCTGCATGGTCACTCTTTTCCAGTCCTGAATCCACTCGGTTCACCATGCCAAACTGCTTGCAGGCCTCGAAACCAAGAGGTGCGTGCTTACCATTCTTCATAAAAAAACAATTGAGCCGACCCCTCCTTCCATGAATCTGGACCTTGAGACATGCTTTACCGACATGCTCCAACTTCGCTCCTCCGTAGGAACGAGGGTTGTGGAACTTGGCGCAGGAGTCGTTGAAAGGCGCAGTCTTTTGAACATCGAGAGGTGTAGCAGATTTCCTTGAGCATCAGTGTCGACTTTGAAGCGGGTGTCGTGACCATCGACTTTTGCGGTGACTATCTAGTCGCGCTCCTCCTTTGCCTTTTCTTCGTTGACAGAGAAAATATCGAAGTCATCGGCATCCCCGACAGGGCTCGTGGTTTGGTGGACGTTGTCAACAGATTTATTTGTGCCGATGCAAACCTTATCGAGGTGGTTCATCTTTCCACATTTCTTGCAATGATTGCCAAATGCTTGGCAGGAAAGAGGCTCGTGCACGAGACTACAATACCTGCATTCTCTTTTTACCTCGTTTCTTTTTTTTTTTTCTGCGAAGCGACGGAGTCGATTGTTTGTCTAGGTGCTCGAAGGTCTTGTTCTGGCATTCGGAGGTCTCTGCAGGCTTGCAGAAATCCACAGCCTCGTAGATGGCTAGGTATTTTTTACGCTGAAGCCGTTCCCGCAGTTTCTTGTTGGACATTTCATACACCGGTTGATCACGCAGCATGGAGTCAGCCAGATCCCCGAAGTTGCAAGTCCTTGACTTCAGCTGGAGGTCTTGGAAAAAGAGCTCGAAACTTTTCCCGGCTCTTGCACTCTGGTCTGGAAGACGTACCGCTCGTAGGTTTCGTTGACCTTCGGAAGGCACCAGTCCTCGAACCGCTTCACCAGCACGTCATAGTTTCCTTTTTTATCTTCTGTCAACTGGAACGTGCAATCGCTTCTTGGCCGACTACGTGGAGGAAGATTGCTGCCTTTTGCTGCGACTTCCTGGGTTTCTTTGTTTCTGTTACTCTGAAGTGCAGCTCCACTCATTGTCTAAAGCGCCTCCAGGTGTCCGCGACATTATCGGACAGCCGCTCTCCTTCTGTGGGTTTCAGCTGGGCCATGCCTAATCTGTCTTCTCAGCTATGGGCGGAAGTTTGTCGAGCCACTTCTGACACCATGTATTATTTGTTTCAAGTGGATAGGAACCACGACAAACAAGCACGTTGAAGTTTTAAGTTCTGGTGGGATTGCTGATTAACCTGGCAATGGCCGATACAATGCTAAGGGGAACATCATCCCCGCATGAGACCGAGTCTGGACGTCGAATTTTAAATTCTCATTTGTAAAGTGGGCTCTGCCTCAATTAGGATGCATCTGCAGTGATGCATCCTTTACAGGCAACTTGTTTTCGGGGAACGAGCTTTGACAGCTTGAGTGGTAGGAAACATGCATATCGGTATACTGTGTGCCTTCGCTGTAGATGCTTTCGAAATTCTTGAACTGCTTATTCTTACACGATGTCATTACAAAGAACTGTGTAAGCGCTAACGCCATGTGGTGGTGGTACAAAGGAATAAGATATTTATGCGTGTTCTTATGGAGGTTCGAAGTGCCCTTCATCGTAATTATGAGCGCAAATATTAAAAATGGTACGTGTACATGAAATACCAAATTAATATAAGTGATGTAATACCAGTTAGAAAAAATAACACACTATTTAATATTAATAGCGGCTATGACACGATGCCGCAGTTGAACAGCACGTGGTACCGCTAGGGCTATAGTTTCAACCTACATGTGTTGGTACATCGAACATGTATGTACCGTTTTACTTTACTAAGAATATCATCGAAGGGAATATTTGACAACCACATTATTTGTTTTATCTTTGATGTACACTGTTGAAAGATTTGTTTGATTACCGTAGAGTCGATAAATTCTCGAGCACTAAATTACAGAGGTTGCTTATTTTCGAAAATGTTGCTGTGGCCAAAGCGAACTGGAGCGGCAGAAATTCAATGAGCAAGTCTACCTACGACTCTGAATCTAGAATGATGATTTATAATGTTTTTAAAGTATGACATCTATAAGCCTAAAACAACAATGCGTTTTTTTTTCTTGGCTTGTTCCTTTGCAATCGATTGTTATTACACAAGAAAATGCGTTCGCGTGCATTGTTGCTTTGGTCGGTTATAAGACGCTAAAAATGTTTACTTCTAGTGCCTTATATAACAATATTTTCGTTGTACAAAGCAAAATGAAAAACTCAGTTGTCCCTTCGGCATTGTTTGTACCGGATGAGCTCGGCTCATAACTCATAACTCGGATTCTGCTCTAGTACGCTGCATTATGCATAGGCGGCAGTGTTGCCTGTCCAGGAAGCTGCGTTAGCCTTGGCTAAATTGATGATAATGACAACCACTGGGATATAATGAGATGACTGAAATTTTAAAGCCTTCTGACAATTACGCTTTTTGCTTGTTTAATTTTTGTTTGTTCATCCGTCACAGTTTTGTGGGCTCAAATTTATTCATGCTTAGTGCAGTTTCGGCTCTGAAATACTCCTTAGTTTATTCGTGATTTTTTTCTTGTAGGCGTCCTTGCTGGCACCAAAATGTAGGCAAATATGCATCTATTATAAAATTAACACGCTCTTTTTTAAAAAGCGTTTATTTTTGTGGCTTACTTTAACACTTTTCGGGGTTCCTTCTCTTGATGTAGACATTATGCTTTACAAAACAAGACTGATTTTTGTTTCGTTTCTTTCTTAGTTTTGACTTTGGCTACAGGTAATACAAATAAATTTAGACAGCCTCAAGACACATCTCTAATAAGTGCCGCTGCTTCAAATTAATGAGGAATTTAGTGTAAAAAATACGTCGCGTAAGTAAGTATTGTACAATCTACGACAGAGTAAGCTAAAGCGACCAAATGACCACTGAGGGACCCCAGTGGCCCACCCCAGGACCACACTTTTAGGGCGAGAAAAAGCATGCGAACAAGAGCACAGCGCCACTGTGAATCAACATGTCTTTTTCATGTTTCGTGTTGCACATATTTTACCTCGCCTCCGGGTCATTTGCTACCTCCTGCCCGTGCTTGGCACTGGCGTCATTACATATGGAGGGATAATATCGGCGTAAACTAAACCCTTTTTATCATAATCAGAAGACGTAACAAGGCGCAGTACTTTGGCCGGCATGTATCTTTCGGTCACCGAAATCCCTCAGTCAACGATCGGTTTTTTCAGCTTACGTCGTCCAAGACCGTACACCGACTTCTGGGAGTGCAAACAAAATATTTTGCAACTAATAGCCGTAGCGAGCGGATTATCCGAAAATATCAGATACCCGGAAGGCTTCCACGAGGAAATGCTCTTGCTTGAAGCTAATCTTCGGGAGCTAGATGTCGCAGAAATGACGCACGCTAATCTCTCCAAAGAAGCTTATCGGCGAGGATCATTCGGTGTTCTTACGGACCACTCAAGGAGTCGTGCGGGGACGTGGCCATTGCTGACATTTATTTCTTCCGTTGTTCTTGTTCTTTCACCTGATCTTGTTTCCTTGAGAGCGTTCAAACGTTTATTTATTTATACAAATTACGCCCAGAGCAATCCCACCAAGAAGACGAGGCCTGCTCATTACGTCATCGCTAGTGTATCCCCGACCCCGACACAAATGGCAAGCACGCTGAAGCTTGACGAGAGCCACCAGAAAGCGGCAGATGCATGTCCGTCTTGGCGTCGGCCACGTGCTAACGTCTCTCTTATACTGCGAGACGCTGCAAGCCGCGCTGCCGACGATCGTGACGCAAGGAACGTCAGGATCGTCAACGTTGATCCACTGGTGATGAAGTCAATGGAGGACGAGGGGGACGCGGGGGGCGCTTGGGCGTTGTACAGGTAGTATTGGCTAGAATTACTCCAAAGCGCACGGGGGGTGGAGGTATCAGCACATATGCTGAAGAAAGGTAGAAGATAAATGTGCGTATAAAAAGTTGAAGGATAGGAGCATCACAAGCCAGCCGAATGCAGATGAAATGAAAGATATGCCGAGAGCAAGTTCGTCTGCTTCTTGCGAAGGGATCGCGGTGACGTCAGAACGACGCCGAGCTCTGATTGGCTTTGATTAGAAGGATAGTGGGTAGACCTCAATGCTAAATGCCTCAGTATTTGTTTTTTCAATCAGCCAATCAGAGCTCGACGTTCTGACATCATCGCAACTCCTGTGCAAGAAGCAGACGAACTTGCGCTCCGCATACGAGCAAAACGGTCTTATAACTCCAACGACACATTTCACGAGGTTCGTCGCTGCCCTTTCTCAGAGCCAATTGGCAGCTGGTTGAGACACAAGAAAAGAAGGAAATGGCGGTTCTAGTACGAGACGCGCTGAGAAGAATCGCACAAAAGGCAACCGTTACGTTAGTTGGTAAGCGTCGACTAGTTGGTACGTGGCATTAGGTGGCGTGTACTGCGACCTGTAAACGTAGGGCATTATATTAGACTCGCGCGTAGCAGCGTTACAGGTAACGCGTTACTTTTATCTAGTTTCTGTAACGAAGTAAGGCCGTACTTACTTTTGCATACAAGGAACGAGTAGCGTATTTTCTACAAAAATAGAACGTAAATAACGGTGCCATTTTTTTATAACTCATCAATGCCGTCGTAATTTCTGCTTCAATAAAAAGGTTTATAAGGCTGGTTTTGCCTCGTAGATTCCAGAGTTATTGCACTCGGATATGTAGATCTGTTATAAAACCTACTCCAGTGCTAAGAATTTTTCGCACTTTTACGTATCAAGCGGAAGACCGTTTTTGCGTAAACAATGACGGTAAGGTAAATATAAAATTACAGTCAAATAGACTGCTTTGTGCCATTACAAATTTTATAAATAAGTAATGCTTCACAATGAGTCCTCGGTACATAAAACCAATTACGACCGCAAGACCTAATCTAGCACAAATCAAGGAGGTAATCTTGCCGCAGAGCGATAATGCCAGTCTCTAGGAGATAAATCAGTAATTTCAGCTCAGAATAATCTCTTTCAAAGGTGCGGGCCGTCTAGCAGCAGCTGCGCCCTGCTATTCAAATCCGCCATTATTTTCTTTGTTTTTTTGGCGCGTACACTAAAGTATCTATTGAACGCGGGTGAAGTGCCAGCGTTCAGAGACGACTCGGTTCCAATCACATGCCTCGTGCCCATAAATGGATAGATGGATGCTAACGGCTGTACCCTTTATAACTGGCGGTAGCTCGCGCCACCTAACCCAAGAATTAAGACCCAAAAGTACGATTTCTCTCCTTCGCCAATTTGCTTACCCTCTGCATTTTCGTAACTATCACCGGGCGGTGTATGATCGCCCAAAAATGGCGACCGTCAATGTTGCTCGATGGGGCCTTGAAAAGGGTCTATGGCGATAGAAACAAGCAAATTGTTGTGTGTATGTTTATACAGCCGGAAGTTAGTCTGCCTCAGTGGGCGTTTGGTGTCTCAGCTGTAGATGAGCAATTTAGCCAACGGAGTACATCCGCTGAGCCTGCGGTCTTTAACGTGCACAACTCAGTAGTGGTACACGACACGCACGCCGGTACGATGCTCATCCAGATTGAAACGGGCAGTGGTGGGGATTGAACCCAGTGTCCCTGGTTTCTGCAGCGCGAGTTTTCGCTCCACGTGCTCCGAGCTGGGGACCTAATCTGGACACTTGGCAAAAAGGTCGGCGAGAAATCTGGCGTCCGTGATTGGCCGACGCCGCACTTGACCTTGGCGCCGGCCAATCGTAGCCGCCGGATTTCTCGCCGTCTTTCTCGCCAAGTGTCCAGATTAGGGACCCTGGTGTGCGCTAGCCCATACGGCCACCGATCCCCCTTATGGCGATAAAGAAGGACAATCCCTTTATAGTGAGTGATCTTATGGCGCATCTCGCTGAGCCGTGTCCTTGTACTCCGTTTCACAAGGAGTCCGACCGCAACCGACGCTGCGGTCCTATTGAGCCAATCAAGCAGCGTAAAAAGTGCATCGTCATGGCACTCGTCGTATTTGTGCATTTCTTTGTCATCGGCTAAAGCAATCACGCACAAAAAAGAAAAGTGCAGGATCATTGTATATTCTAGTGTGCGTGATTGGTCTAGTTGGTGATGGCAAACGCTTAAAGGCGATGATCACCGTGACGAGGCACTTTTGGCACCGCTTGATTCGCTCCACGGGATCGGGGGCTGCGGTCGGCCGTGAACTGAAATCGAGGATAGCCGTTAATATTTTGTATCTGCACTCACGCAACCACGGGTTGCGAGCCTTCAACGATCTCCCGACCCATTCTGTCACGCCTTTCTTCTTCGGCGCGACGTTGGACACTGAGCCGTTTCCAAGAAGGGCCAACGAATGACACCGCGGGACATTTCTTTTGAGGGCCACCAACTAGAAGCAAGCTGTCATTCCTTGTGTTCGTGTGGCTAGCCTGTCGCTGTTTCGTCCTCCGCTTGACTGCCGATATAATGCTTGGGACTTTCTTTCCAAAGAGACAAAGTAAAAAAAAAAAAAAGCAACGCTCCACATAGTTTTGGATGAAAGCGGACTGTTTGACTGACTTGTGTTTGAACCGTCTCAGAATTCGCGGGCCTTATAGAGTATTAAACGCTTAAACACCCCCACTGAATAAAAGAGTCGGTTTGCAGTCTTCACCAATATAAAAAAAACGTTATCGCGGTAGTTCATATGACATTGCTAAGCATTCTGTGGCTGGAGGCTCTTTATCTTCAGCAAAAGAATAGAATAAAGAGTTGATTTCTCACCCCAAGAAATGTGGGTCTGGTCAAATTAAATAAAACAAAGCCGCAAAAAAAATTGTCGAATGTTTTTTTTTGTTTTTAATAGTTGGATATTGTAAATTGAATTAAAGCAGTGCATCGCCCGAGCAACTCAGTGTGTATTCATAATATTAATAAACAGTGTAGCAATTTTTACCAGAGAAACTTAAAAGCATATAGTTCACCTGCTAGCGAAGTGTTTATCATGCATTTTCAATTTCTTGGCACGCTCCCAGAAGCGATTTATCTTACATATGTATATATGCAAAAGCCTTGCAAATAAATACCGTTGTGCTTCCCAAGATTTCCGCAACACTGCATTTAAATGCGTGTTTGTTTTGCAAGGAGAACCTTGTGTGTTCAACAAATATTATGAGTCAGCGTTTTTCTTATATATTTATTTATTTTTGCGACTGCGACGAATTTCTGAAAACATGCAAATATGTCTAGAGCTATGGAGAAAAGAAAACGCTGATTTTGATTTTGATCGTACATTTCGCAACGACAAACATCGCCCTAACCTCTAAACAGAAACAGCCTTACGACATATTTGGATAATATACCATTCTGGAGCTTATGAACCAAAACAAACCAAAAAAGTAGCGGGCCAAAATCAAGTACGATTTGGGCTAAAAAAAGCCCGATCCATCACTTTTACATTACCCTAAGGCCTTCAAAACGAAACGATATCTGAGTTCCAAGACCTATAAACTTTCTCTTCAGCACATTAAATTAATAAAAATATAGATATTTAAATTGTTCTCGAAGTATCACTTGCGTAGTCACGTGATATTTACTATTAAAGTACCGTGCTTTCAGGTACGCCAGGTGTTTCTGCGAGGATTTCAAACTCACTTAAAATATGGCTTTTGAGAGAAAAAAAATTAAACTGTTTTGCGGAAAATCTTTTCGGACACTGCGGACGTCACATATTGACAAAAAAAAAACGACTTAGTAGCAATATATTGAACTAAAAATTACTATTCAACTTTTCAATTAGTGAAAAAAAGACATATGGTTCCAATTAGAAACTTGCTGAGCGTCATTAAAAACCACATAAATCAGTAAATTTAAAAACTGCTTGCTAAACTTGCTGAGTGTCATCGAAAACCCCTAAATAAGTCTTTTAGGACAACTTGAAGCACGTGCAAAGCACGGGGGTGCGCTAAAGTTATCACTTGTGCAGTAGACGCAAGGCTAGCGATGCGAAAAGTCGACTGATCAAAATATCTACCGCGTTGCACCATCTGCGACAATCAAGAGCTACGTTTGAATACATCACGGGCACTTTCATCATCGTACCTGGTCTCCACAGAGGAAATAATCGAAAATATGCAGATGAGTGAACAGTACTTGATCGAATAAATCAAAGTGTTACGAAACCATATATACAGGGTGTGCCGAGGTAAACACAAAAACAAAATATGGCCGATCTTCCGGGGAAAGTATGCTACTTCTGGTTGGCTATTGTTTTTGCTTGTTTTTGAGGACCCTCAGTGTGTAGTGAGTACTTTAATTTTCTCACCGCCGAGGACTAACTCAGTGCGGTATATCCCGAAATTTCCTTATAGACTTTTTTCGTGTACTCTGGTCACCAGCCCCCTAATAGGCGTATTCGCTATGGCGACGAAAAAATAATAAAACGTTTCAGCCTGTAAACAGTAAATCAATAGAGCGGAGGCAACCCGGATATGCGAGACAGTTACGCTTACATCCTAAATGTCTTCTATTGGCGTGGCGACGGCAAAACAAGGTTTTCGCCCATGCTGGTAGTGACGACAATTCAAGATGTCGGAGCCCTCGTGAAAAGAGTCTATACGGGATCGACGTCCCTTCCTGTCCCCATGGGTGAAAGGAAAGAGCACTTGTTGCTCATGGAAATGACAAGTGTGCCGAAGGTATCGTGGGCGCATCTTCAGGACTACGTATTCGACAGCCTAGTCCATATAGACCGACACGCTGCTTACAAACAATGCCGCGTTTGCCCCCCACCAGGTGTGGGCACTGCGCCTGCGCAGAAACCAGATTCGCGTGAAGTGAAACTTCTGCGCATGCGCCGTGCCGTCGTCAGCGCCACCGCACCTGCGTGACGTCAGGGCCGCGTGTTGGCCTATACGTCAGAACGACTTAATACCTACAAATCCCTAAAGGCGTTCATTTACTTCGTGAACGGCCCTGGGGCAGGTAGGAAACCTACCTCCTCCAGGCGCTGAAGATACGCGCCGACCTTCCCCATAGGAGTCGCCGAGCCGGGTCTTGGTTATAGCAGACATTCTTCCGAACGTTTTAATTACGCTTCCCTTAGCGCAACACGAGTCGAATGCACAATTTTCTAGCGTTTTTACTTGCTCGCTTTGGTATTCAAGGTTTCTTTCCCAGATCGCCGTGCACGTTGCATTTGTACGTGCCGTGACGGCCCATCGTTGTGCTGGTTGTACGCAGATGGTTGGCTGACGCGCCGCGCCGCCGGCTCGCATTGTCGATGATGATGATGATGATGCGGCTTTTCCCTTTATACCGCTGGGAGCTCGAAGAGTCTTCGTGCCCTAGCCAAGAAAACCTATAAGCTTCTGTTCTAAAGTTTCTTCCACCAGTGTTCCAGACGCGCTTTCGTCCTTCGCACGCACTGCACGAGAGAAATGTCATGCCTGTCTTGTGGAGGGTCGTCTGCTCCACCCGTACGGAGGTTGTCTGAGTCCGCCGTCGTTTTAAAACCCAGTGCACATGCTAGCATCGCCTCTGAGTGAAGCCGGAGTGTCGCGTCTGTCGCGATGCGCCATCTGTCGGCAGCACATCGAAGTAGGCTAGCACCATCTGCCAATGCCGTTATCCTGCAATCGCCCAGGCTCGGGCGGCGTCGGTGGCGTCCCTTTTCTGGAGATAATCGAAATAACTGCACTTGTGACACTTTGTTCGTGCCGGTACGCATTGTAAAATTATAAGCACGACACAAGCGCATTTCTAGAGCTTAGCTCGCACGGGATTGCTCGCTAGTGATCCAAGAGTTGTCGCACCCCCCCCCCCAAGCACAAGGAACCGGAAGCATTTCTTTTCTCCTGTCATGGAGGCCGGAAGTGGCGCGCACACCCTGTGTATATCTGTATAACTTTTGTTGGGTGGTTTTCCAAAACAAAAAAAAAAACACTGGGCCGAAGAAATTCGACTAATCTTGTCTTCTCCTGGGATGCTTGAACTCAAGCATCGGTCTTTGTGGCAGGCTATTTCCTGTCCAGAGGAAGTAAGCGCGCAGTTCCGCCAGTCTTTCCGGTTCTCCCTTGGAAAAGCAAGACCGCCCATTTTCTCATACGTGCTTACTTTCATTTTGAGGGTACCTTGTATCATTTCTCTCCCGAAAATTTACTTCAAGCATCTTTCTTTTTATAGCCACACGATGCACTCATCGTGTTCATTCCTGACCTGTATGGGGACAAATAGTTAATATAATAATCTAGAGGGAAAGGTCCTCTGCCCTGGGACCGCTTGGCAACGGCGGGGAATAGAGGCGGACTTCGGCGGTCCCAGTTGGCGGTTCTGGTGGGTTCATATCGCTGGCGACGCATGAATATGCGCAAACAAGCAGCAAAACATCCCCTTTAAGGTCAGTAGCTTGTTCTTTCCTGGCTTACTTTCCAGAAAAACACCGTAATCGCGCATTCTATTAAAAATAATCGAGTTGCCGAGCGTTCGAGCAACTTGAACGCGTCGTGGCAAAACGAACACGCCTAAACTTTCGTCTGCTCTTTTTGTCCACTCTTCTGTCGTTCTCTTTCTCGTTCTTTCTCTCGGGACATCCGATGTCAGTGGCAGGATTTGCCGCGTTCTGCTCCCGTCTTTAACCCCCTGTATAGGGAGGTTGGGGTCCTGATTCAATACCACACATAAGGCAAGGCCTAAGCATGACGTCATCGTTGGATCACCGACCCGCAACAAGCGGCAAACACGCCGAAGTTCGACGAGAAACGCCGCAAAGCGGTAGAACGCGTCTGTCTTGGCGACGCCGCTTTTCTAGCGTCGTGCTCGTTGTTAGACGCTACGAGACGCTTTGGCGGCGATGCTCATGTGAACTAGGCGGTGCGGCGTACATATCACGGCAATTGATTTAACTTTTTTTTTTGTTATGAACATAGGCGAGAGAGAACGTAAAGCTAAACATATAAGCACATTCGGTCGCTCCCGCGGACGCAACTTAGAGCGGCATAAAATGTGTTGGCAGGTGCTTGGAAAAAGGGTAAGAAAATTACCAAGAAAGGTAAGAATGTTTTTCTTTGAACCTGGTGCTAGTGATAACAAAAAAAATGCAGGTTGTGGAATGATCGTTGGTCACCCATATCTACGGAAGAAGTTTGGCCGTAAAAAGAGCAACAAAGCGCCATTATAAATACGTGGCGTAAAACACGTAAATTACGTGGGTTCATGTGTAAATTATCGAAGGAACATGAAGCAATGCCGCAACATAAGGCAGTGTGTGAATGCCGGATGATATCAAAATATTTTGTGTAAAAATATAAAATTTGGGGGGATTACTAAAAAAGAAACGCATAGAACATTTCTTTTTACGATATGCGCGTCATGTTTGCAGGAGCTGCCTCCCGCATGTTTATTGCTATGCTTCATAAATTCAAATATACAGGTCAGAAGAAGCTCGCGCCCGCGCAACCTTGCACCATATTGAACTTTTTTTTGCGCAATATTGTTTGTGTATTTGGCTTTAGCGCCTGCAAAATAGCAAAAAAAAACAATCTGACAGGTGGACGTATTTTATTAATTAGTGTCCTCAAAATACGCTGCTGGAGCTTCTGCTCGCTGTCTGGTAAAAATTATGACCGGTAAATAATGTGATAATTACCATTGAAACGAATGCATTATGTTGTTGAACCCATAATTAATCTTAACGCTTCATTAAGTTATAGTAACGTTCAAACGTCGTATCAAATAACTTTATAATTAGACAGTACGAAACGCCCGCATCTCGTAATTAGTATCGAATGGAAGACAAGAGGTAATATCTTCCTAGCGCTGCACCACAAAACATCGGTCACCGTTAATTATAATTTGCATCAAAGTAATAAAAAAACAATACGTTACAGGCAATTATAAATCGCTTTAAAGCGAAAGATTCAAAACACGTTTGTTTCAATTACTGCGTTGCAGCACCGCCGCTTCCAACAAAACAAAACCAAACATCGCAAAGCCTGTCATTTCATAGTAGTACTAAAGAAAACTTTAGAGGGCAAAATTGGGCATTCTATTTATTGCACACAAAGCCAGGATATGTGCTATATAGTCCCGCCTTGAGCACGCGGGAATATTACTCATATTTTATTTAAATTATCTAATAACTTTGATTTCATGTAACCAAAATGTACATCCGACGTTTGGGTATGCAAGGTTTGGTCACTTTCAAGGTACATAAAAATATTTCTACACCAGTATATTGTTCTAATGTATACTGCAATAACCTGGTGTAGAATATGGTATATTGTTTCTGCTTTCTAGTTCAACTTATGTAGTCATCGAAGCCTAAACTTTCCAGGTGGGTAATCCTGTTGTAATACGACTTTGAAACAATCGAAAAAAAAAAAACTAAGAGAATGTTTGCTCTCGGCTCTCACTGAACCTGCTACCCTTAGAAATGAACAAGGAAGAATTTTAGCGCGCCTCATTGCCTAACGCAGAAACCATCCCCGATATACTGGCCGTCCACATAGAAGAAAATTTTATAACGCCCTATCAATAACCGGTAGGTTCTTCTTCCAATATATCTTCGTCGTGACAACGTATAAAAAATGCATGAATACCTGTAGCATAAGCTGTCGCCTCAAGGTATCCTTTGTCTGGAATGAACGTGCTAGTTTTTTTACTACTTTGATATGTCCTGTACGTGTTCCCGGTAGTGGTACAGAACTATCGGTATTTCTATCGATACTATCGATAGTGGAAGCCAAATATGATTATCCATAGTAAAAAAAAACAACTCACGATTGTGCTATCAGTAGTCGACTATCGAAAAACTATCCATAGTACTCTCGATAGTATACACTCCGTGCAACGCGACCGGCACGCCGCCGCGCAGCCGTTACTGAAGGTAGGCAGTGAGAACCCCTGCGAAACGGAACCACGCCAAGTACATTGGTACGCATTGAAGGCGGAGTGGTGCGGTTGCGCTGGGTTGACAGCATGAACTGCTGCGTCGTTAAGTGCTCTAATAGTTATGCGTCGTTTCTCGTGGGGACAAAGTTTCACGAGTTTTTCAACTCGCCGATGTTTTGTGGGACAGCGACAACGATGGACCCGTGCCGTGCGACGCGAGAGATTTGCCAGTCCGGTTATAACACCACAATTTGGGTCCAATATTAGATATCCCGTACAGCTTTATTCCTTAATCATTCGAAACATAACTTTCACACATCTGTCTTAATGAAACTTGGCCCAGTGCACAAACTTAGTGAACATCTCACTCGCCTCCAAATATCATCGTCCAAGCAGTCCTACTGTTCTAGCGACGAGCGAAAGAAATTTCCTACTGAGACAGTGGTGAACACACTTTTCTTTAGTGAACATCTCACTCGCCTCCAAATATCATCGTCAAAGCAGTCCTACTGTTCTAGCGACGAGCGAAACAAATTTCCTACTTAGACAGTAGTGAACAGACTCTTCTTTAGCGAACATCTCATTCGCGTCCAAATGTCATCGTCCCAGCAGTCCTACGTTTACAGTGACGAGCGAAACAAATTTCCCACTGAGAGCAATTATGGTGGCGGCCGTCTTGCTTTTCGGAAAATTCCTAAACCTCTTTTTCGACCGCAACTAGAGAAATTACCCCTAATAACGACCCAAACTCAATATATAAGAAGCGGAGAACCGCTAAATACCCTTCTTAGGTCCACCCCAACAGTCATGCAACGTCATCCTCAACATATCGGCTCAAAAAGCAAAACGTTCCGTCCGTGCGCGCTTCCGCCGCCACAGCATGGCACGCGTAAAGGCGCAGTAGGCTGCTGAACGCGCCTCGCTGTCGAACGCCAGCTCCTCCGCTAGCGGCGCTACGCGCGTTTTTCAAACCGCCCCTAATAGTTCCCGCACGGAGTGTATACTATCAATAGGTGACTATAGCTAAAACTTTTGAGAGCATAATACCAATAGTCGACTATCATGAAACTCGATAGCATACTATCAATGGCCGAAAATGAAAACATAAAATCGTTTATAGTCGATTTTTCGAGGAACTATCGATAGCCCACTAACGTAATACTATCTATAGTGTTTTATTAGGTACGAAGAACATCTTGTGTCTATCTTTAGAGAGTGCGTGGGTGTTTGTGGGGCTTTCAGTGTCCCTACAAAGTGAGCGTCCTCTTGCTTGTGAGTCGTCGGGGCTCCTTTGTTTTCTTGTCTTGGTTCTTGCACTCTGCCACGGGTGTGTGACCTTGTGCAGCGTGTGTCTTCTCTATGCGGTTTGTGGGCCTATTTAAAGGGGCCCTGCAATCATATTTTAGCGTCTACCTTTTTTGCACTTTTCACGTCCCTCGGGGTTCGGGCAAGCCAGCGAACAGGAAAAGAGTAACTAAATATCAGTGCGTCATATTTTAACCGGACGACGCGGAAACCTCCTCCACCTAATGGGGGCGACCCGCGGTGCCGAGAGCGCGCGATATGTGACGTCTTTGGTCCTGGGCTCACTACTGGTCAGAGCCGCTAAAAGCTTCTTTTTAGTCGAAATACAAAATAGACGTGGCGCGAACCGTTTCAATTATTTATAAAAGTAGTTTTAGTTCACAGTTTCAGAAACAAATGCAGTTTATAAAGTATGGAAACAAGAAATGACCCGTCGACATACCCGCCACCAAGCGGTTGAAAAGGCAGCGCATACTAGAAAGGTGTAGTGGGATCAGGCGCCAACGAGCGGCGAGCGTCGAAAGGTCCCGGATGTACGCGGCGGCGCTGCGGTCGTATGGACTGGAGTGATCTGACCGGTTCCGAGCGTTCCAAGGCCTTCGGCGAGCAGCTTTGGCTTGCGGTTTGCCTTTTGGCGGTATGTGCAGCGCGAAGTGATCCCGTCCTGAACTGATTTTTACCCCGTGTGTAACGTGAGTCATGATTGTGCCCTCATGTTATCAGCCGCCGCGCTCTTCTTATCTGTTTCACTGCTCACTGTTCTGTATATATTATCTTGCTCCTGGCAATAAACGTTCGTTCGTCACTTGACACGCAACAGACTACATGGTGTCAGAAGCGGTCGCGACAGCGATCCGTCGAGCAGGCTCTCGCTGTTGTCGGCAACACGCCGCTTGCTGCTGAAACGGATCCGCCCATGGCCACGTCGGGCGTCAACGCATCCGACGCCGCAGCATCACACGGATTTATGACGTCGCTACTGCCTCCGCCCAAGCCCTTGGACACGTCCGAAGATGCCTGGCAGAGTTGGCAGGTCTGGAAAAGTGAGTTTGAACTCTTCGCTACCGCGACCCGCCTTACATCGCAGCCCAAAGAGGTACAAGCAGCGACACTGCTTATGACGATAGGCCAAGAAGCGCGTAGAACCTACAGCACGTTTTCCTTCGACAACGAAGAAGAGAGGTACGACGTCAGTCTCCTGATAGCCAGATTTGAAGAGTTTTTTCGACCAGCATCTAACCTAGCATATCATGAATTTCGCTTCGGAACGCGAAACCAGAAGGAAGGGGAGACCTTCAGCGTGTGGCTAACAGACCTAAGAGTACTAGCCAAGCGATGCGAGTTTGGAGAGCTTGAAGAGAGGATGCTCCGCAGCAGGATAATACTGGGAGTTCGAGACTTGAAGTTACAAGAAAAACTTATCTCGGAAAATCCGACCTACGGCAAGACAGTTGAGATTTGCAAAGCTCGCGAGCACGGTAAAGAACAGTGCCAAGAGATTCAAGGGTCATCAAAACCGCAGGAAATTAGCTCCTTAGTGAAGACCAAGGAACCAATTTGTCCGAAATGTGCCTTCCAGCATCGCGATGATCGATGCCCAGCGCTAGGAAAAAACTGCATGAACTGCGGCAAGCCAAACCATTTTGCCAGAGTATGTAAAAGCAAAGGAAACAAGCAAGCGAAGAATAAAGCGAGCTACAAGGTGCGCCAGATAACGACCGAAGATTCAGATGATTTCTGGTTAGAATCCTTGTCAGTGAACACAATTGCGGAAGAAAGTAAATGGACAGTCACGGTCGACATAGAAGGCACTCCAACGAAGTGCAAGCTAGACACCGGCGCGACCTGCTCAGTCATCTCGGCGGGTCAAGTTAGACAGATAACTTCGAAGCCGTGCCAAAAGTGCAACGTCGTGCTGAAAGCTTTTTTGGCTTTCAAAAGAACGCGTCCGCGAAGATTCGGCTGTGTATATCCGGGAATGAAAAAAGAATCGAGACAGACTTTTTTGTGGTTGAAGACGACGTCACAACCACGCTCAGTGGTGATGTCTCCGAAAGTTTGGGTTACGTTCTTCGTGTGGCTACCGTAGAAGAGCAACTATATGAAGCGGCTGAACCTTACCGTGATGTTTTTCAAGGTTTAGGGCAACTTAAAGACGTCATCTACCACCTCAAGCTCAAGCCGGGTGCCCAAGGTTCAGTGAAACCGGCCAGACGTGTTGCGGTTATGCTGCAGGAGAAGGTGAAAGCTGAACTGGACCGCATGGAAGCAAACCAAGTAATCGAAAAGGTAACTGAACCAACAGAATGGGCAAGCTACATGGTTGTAGTTGTCAAGAAAGACAAAGTTAGAATATGTTTAGATCCGTCAGACTTAAACAAAGTTCTGTTGAGGGAACACTATCCAATGCCAACCTTGGAAGATATCGCTCCAAATCTGAGTGGTGCAAAATATTTCTCCACGCTAGACGCTGCTTCCGGTTACTGGCAGATTAAGCTAGCAGACGAAAGCTCGAACATTTGCACCATGAGCACCCCGTATGGGAGGTATAGATTCCTAAGAATGCCATTCGGAATCTCAACAGCTCCTGAGATATTTCAACGAGCCATGCACCAAGTATTGCAAGGGCTAGAAGGGGTCTCAGTTGTTATGGACGATATTCTGGTATGGGGACGAACCAAAACGGAGCATGACGAAAATTTGAAACGCGTGCTGGAGAGGTGCCGAAGCTACAACTTACGGTTAAACAAGAAAAAATGCCACTTTTTACAGCAAAGTGTCCGCTACTTGGGTCACATCGTGACTCACGAGGGACTGGCCCTGGACCCAGGAAGACTTCAAGACATCTTGGAAGTGAAGGAACCGAAGAACCGTAAGGAACTTCAAGTATTCCTTGGCATGGTCAACTTTGTAGCTCGGTTCGTGCCTAACATGTCAACAATCACGGCGCCGTTGAGGGAGCTGCTGAAAAAGGAAGTTGCCTGGGTGTGGGATGAACGACAACAAACTAGCTTCGAGGCCTTGCGCGAGGTCCTGACCAAAACCCCAGTGTTGGCCTATTACCGGAAAGACAGGCCGATTACACTTTCGGTTGACGCAAGCCAGACGGGCGTCGGAGCTGTAATCATTCAGGATGGGCATCCGCTAGCATATTCGTCGCGTTCGCTAACTGAAACTCAACAAAAATATGCACAAATTGAAAAGGAAATGCTCGCCATTGTCTATGGGTGCGAAAAGTTCCACCACTACATTTTCGGCCAGTCCGAGGTGATCGTTGAATCTGATCACAAGCCGTTGGAAATGATATTCAAAAAACCGCTGTGCCAGTGCCCGTTGCGGTTGCAACGCATGCGACTAAATTTGCAAAAGTATGCAATCACGATCAAGTACAAGCCAGGAAAAGAAATGTTTCTCGCAGACGCCCTGTCGAGGTTTCCAAACGAAGCACCCTTGCGAGAGGAAGCAGAACATTTTTATGTGAACGTAATCGAATGCTTGCCTGTTTCAGACAAACGTCTGAACGATGTACTGGAAGAAACCAACCGGGACCCCATCATGACGAAGCTCCGGGAGTACGCAGGTGAGGCTTGGCCCGAAACCAAAAGCGAGGTTCCAGCCGAGATCCGAACCTACTGGAACTACCGCGATGAAATGCACGTCCAGGACGGACTTGTGTTTCGCAGCAACAGGCTCGTCATCCCCGCGAGGCAACAGAGGGAAGTACTTTCTGTGCTGCACTCCGCGCATGGAGGCGTCGGAAAAATGAAGTCAAGAGCAAAGGCCGTGATTTTTTGGCCCAACATGGGAAGCGACATTGAGCAAATGGCAAAGAATTGTGCCGAGTGTCAAAAGTATAAACCTAAAAATGTGAAGTTGCCACTACTCAGTCATGACATCCCGAAATTGCCATGGCAGACCATCGGAATCGACTTGTGCTACCACAATGACAAAGAATTTATTGTTGTGGTTGACTTTTACTCTTTCTTTTTCGAAGTGAGAGCCCTCGACCGCTCGACTGCGAGCAGAGTCATCACGGTCTGCGCAGACATCTTCGCGGCACACGGCCTGCCAAAGACGCTGTGCAGTGACAATGGTCCGCCATTCAACAGCCAACAGTTCAAGGACTACCTCCGTAAAATGGGCACCACGCACGTCAAGTCCAGCCCATACCATCCGCGCGCAAACGGGATGGTGGAACGCGCGGTGCAAGAGGCAAAGAAGCTCCTGAGAAAATATGCATATGGTGGTGTCGAATATTACACCGCATTACTGGAGTGGCGCAATACTCCCAGGGATGATTATCTCAAGTCACCTGTGCATCGGCTGATGGGACGACAGACTAGAACCCTTCTACCAGTACCCCCGAGTCACCTGGAGCCGAGCATCGTTCAACCGCAAGTTGTCCAAAGACGTCTACGACACATCCGGGAGAAGCAGCGGACGTATTACAACCGCACCGCCAGGTCTCTTCCCAATCTAAACGATGGCGACCAGGTGACCATGTACGACACCTTGGCCAAGACGTGGGCTCCAGCAGCAGTCATTGGAGCAGCGGGTGCCCCTCGGTCCTACATTGTCCAGGATCAAGACGGACGAGAACTTCGCCGCACGAGAGAACACCTGAGAAGCACAAGCCAGGTCCCGATGCCGACATCACACACCACACCACCAACTTTGCCCGAGACTCAGACGGTGGAATTGCGCCGTAGTGAGCGACCAAGGAAACGTCCCGCAAGATACCCGGAGCCAGAACATTAACAAGCATTTAGGTGTCTTTAAGATGTGTAGTAAGCAGCCCGGACAACAAAAGTGCTTATAACTACCTTGTGTTTAAATTATGTTTAATTCGAAAAAGCTTTTTGTAAAGAAGAAAAAGGAAGATGTAACGCGAGTCATGATTGTGCCCTCATGTTATCAGCCGCCGCGCTCTTCTTATCTGTTTCACTGCTCACATGTTCTGTATATATTATCTTGCTCCTGGCAATAAACGTTCGTTCGTCACTTGACACGCAACAGACTACACCGTGTTTGCTGTCATTTGTGGCCGATGAAGTGTGATGCCGAATTAGTGTTTAATCGCGTAGCGAATGCAATGCGAACCGCCCTGGCTGCCCGCTTCATACAGCCTAGCAAGAACATGCTTTCGTGGCGCCCTCTCAGGCTGTCGACACGGAGTGCGGGAGCCATGAGCGCTCGCTGAGCTCACCAACCTTCCTCTAGTTCACGGCCACTCAAGCAACCAAGGACGTCATGAAGGAGGTTAGTTTTTGCTTGTTTTTGCAATATTAGTTTGCCTATAACTTTTAAAATAAAGCGGAATTCGAGAAAACAAAGTTTCATTTAGTTACTACGTTCAATGCGCTCAGGTTCGGTGCAAATTAAAAACCATTAAAAAAGTCCTTGCAGGGCGCCTTTAAGGAGGTGTTCTGAAAAATAAATTTTTAGCTGTGTTCAGAGTTTCGTGTCTGTCCGTCCTTTTTTGTCCCCTAGCTCCAGGTTTACTATGTCTATCCTTAACCAGCTCGCCTGCCAACTTGCTTTAACTTCAAGTATTTTTATTACCATTTATTTATATTTATTTATAAATACTGACAGCCTTCTTTTGAAGGTCATCACAAAAGAGATGTGTACATAGCTAGACAATTAAAGCAAAGTTGTAACATACAAAAATAACTTTGAAAATTGCTCAAAGTTATCACTTCTAAAAGGCACATCAGAACAACAAAAAAATCTACTCCACTTGTGTCCATGTTTCGGCAAAGTGTCATTTTAACGTGGGAATTTTATTTTAATCAGTTCTATTTCTAGATTACGAGTTTGACTACTGCATATAAAGTTACCGGATTATTTTTTTAAATTGTAAACTCAATCATACAATCCATCTTAAAGAACACAACAACTTCACCCGATGCCAGGAATTTCCAGACACAAAAAATGTTTCATTTCAATAATTTTTTTGTCTCGCCGAACGAGTAGCGGCCGTCGTAACCAATACCGTGCAGTAATTACCCTTGGGTGATTAACGGAGGTTGAAATATTTACCACAGACGCGCATCGCCGTGTTTTATTAATGCCTTGCGAGAGTCCATTAGAAAGGGCTTTCCTCTGGTTTCTCACGAACCTCTTAACATCAATTTCGCCCTGACGTGTCTGAGACTTGAGAAAGGCTCGTTTCAGGAATCCACTCAGGCTTAACGAGCTGCGGTAATCGGTTCACCCTCCCGAATGGCCTCTCCACGGGCTAATTGACGCCAGCCTGCCGACTAATGCTGGCTCAACAACCTGTGGAGTAAGCGTAACAAACAATTTAAAAAAGAAAGTACCGGTGTCGATTGTACCTTTTTATACAGATGACCTGTAGCCATTTAACCTGGTGCCGGATGTCGTTGAAGCATGGAATTTAAAAGAATTGTCAATCAAACGCTTGTTTTCTTGTAGAAGGTGCCATAGGTAAATCGAGGATATTTTTTCGTTATGATTTGTACCATCGCCGCATACACACTTTTTCGTGTTGTCCCCCCCCCCCTCCAAAAAAAAAAAAGAAAAGTTCGTGTAAGTGTTTGCCAACACTCCACCCCCCCCCCCCCAAGAAAAAAAAATCTTGATTTTAAAGCATGTGTAACGCTTTAATTAAAAAAAAATACCTTCATAAAAATTATATTTTATTTTTTCTTGCCGGGGTTCATACACAAGTTTTCTAGGAATGCGGTTTGTTTAGCGCTGGAGTCACGTGTTTAGAGTGGGGTTTTATTATTAGAGCCCAATTATAAATCCGCAGCTATCGTCGTCACAGAGTGAAATAACAGGCATTTATTTGCAAACAGCGATGTGAACCAGTGATTTGTGCGCTGTGATTCATGGCGCAGTATCGCACTTGCCTAATGACAAAGTGCATGTCGTTTCACGCACTGGCGTAATGACAGCGTCGCATAACTGCCCCACTTTTTATAATGAAACGATTTTCTCGACCTCCTCATTGGACTCACCGTTTCTGACTTCAACGCACCTCGTCGCAATTCTGCCAATGTCGGTTGCCATCCCGAGAGCGTCGTAAAAACAAACGTGAAACGCTGTAGAAAACAAGAACGCCGTACAACCACAATTTCTTTGATCCGCGCTCTCATGCATGACCCCATTTCTTGTTAAGTTTGAACGATACAAAAAAAAGGCTAACATCAACAAAAAAAGTTAAAAAATTGGTATACATGTCAGGAGTTCTAGGAATCTCCAATTAACATATGAAAATCCAAGAAAAGTTCGCAGCAAATAGAATTATCAGAACAAAAACAGAAAGAAAAAAGAGCAGCCTGGCGTTAAAACGGCGCAACCTTTGACCGTAATGCACGAGACGGGGAGGAAGTATTTGAAATTGTAGTCAAAACGCCCGCGTAATTAGCGAAAGCGAAGTCCCATTGAATATGATAGCCGTGTGCTCGCGCCGCAAACCTTCGTAGGCGGCCAGATCAGAAACGTGAAAGTGCATCCGCCCATTGACCCCGTCTGCATCACGTATAATCCCAACCGCGGCAACCCATTAACACAGCGGACGTTCGAAACCACGACACTCGTTTCCCATTTCCTTGTTTGTGAAGTTGGTAGAATATGTAGGCGTTGTAAAACAAAATTTAAAAAAAACCTTAAGGAGCACTAAACATTCGAGACATAACACGGAGAACACCTCTCCTGTGCTTGTTGTGCCGCGTTGTGATCAGACTTTGTGTATTTAAGCATTTTGCGAAGCTTTTTAGTCTCAGAAGAAATTTCGGAGTGGAACTATATATTCGCCATAATAATGTATGAAATCACAGTGCTTGCAGGGCTTCTCGATCGTACGCATCGTCGACACGGTTGTGTTACACTTCGTTGCACCTTAAGTACGAGCGGAACCGACGTTAGGAACCAACGGGGCCACTCAACTTCAGGAAAACTGAAAAGGTTACGGCGAGTGCCATCTTTTCGTGCCAGGGGTTATTATCTGCTGAACCAATCGAGCGCAGTGGATGCGCAGCCGTTGCGCAATGCATGCGCAATGGATGAGCACTGGATGATCATTGGATTCGCTGTTACAATGCGACTTTAGTATCTGTGTCCATGTTTGTATGCATTCTAGCATCTGACTGGAAGTGGAAATTATGCATAATTCTGTTCACACACATAAGTTTGGTAGAAAACACCATAAACCCTGGTAACCCAGAGTTCGGCATCCATCGTTAAATAGACGCTTGTCGTCAATTCCCACGTGGCCGACGTTTCGAAAAGCAGTCTATTCATAACAACTCTGATTCGTGGTGAACGTTGAATACCATTGGTTAGAACGTGCACTGCACTGGTTGAGATTGCTCCTCAATTGCGTGGACTCACATCGCAGCATTACGATGCGAGCTACCTTTTTTTTCTATAAGCGCAGATAGATTCCAGTTGAGTAGTGATAATGGAGATTAATTTTATTCGTCGCATGAGCGTGCATTTTAAGCCTCCATTTCGTCAGAAGAAAGCTCAGTGAAAGTGAGTAGGTGGTGTTGTCATAACAAAGACAAAAAAAAATACACGATATCTTTGTTTAAATTTTCCCGGCAAGTAAACCGAGAAAGTTGCTATAATTGTCTTCACTCTGGTACTTTACAGAAATCAATGAGATATCTACTCATATTCTTCCCGGCGCGGAAAAAGAAAAATGCCGACATTATCGCGTCCACTAATGGGAGGTTACATTCGAAAATTTTTTTATAATGACAGTTTAACAGAGTTTTGTTAAGAAATTTGCAGTTTGAACATTACTTTTGTGGTTTGTATTCTCGGCTTCCAAATACCATCTAGTTCCGAGATGCTTAACAGAGGTGTAACCTGTCGCACTCGCAGTTTCTCGAGTTATTTACTCTCAGGAAGCAATAAGCACCACTTAACCGGAGAGCTTACCATGCTTAATATTGAGCGTATATAAATATGTTCTCGGAATAATATTCTCAATGTTCGCGATACTCTCTGAATCGTGTAGAAGCATCGATTGAGGGTATGCCTATACCGTGTTGGACCATCCAAACAACGTTACGAGAAACGTTTCCCAGCAAGCATGTTCAGATATGTATTGAGTACGTAACACATTTTAACTTAGAAAAAACTTATGATGCACGTTTTGGGGAGAGGAAGGAAATGCCAAAGCGTGGCAATTCTTGCGGTAAAAAGTTGGTTGCTTAGAAGCAGACGGGAAACACAGAATGTGTTCGTCAGGAAGTGCGTTACGGAAACGAGTGAGAACGAAACCAGCGAATTAAACGGTGCATTTCAAAGTAGCCGCGTTCTTTGCTTCACGCCCCAATCCACAGTTGGACAGATATTACATTCTGATTCTTCCTTTTATTTTACAATAAACCGTTTAATTATCGCTGTAACCGTATATATTTTGGGAAATATCTCCGAAAACATCGCTTCGTAAGTTGCTTGGAGAGTTGTACCCTCACACTTGCTTGTTGTGCACGTACTCAAATACGAGCGAAATAAAACTCCGCTGTCCTTCATCTGTAGCGTTTGGTACGCGCATAGAAAGTAAAAAAAAAGTCAGATCAAGCGTAATTGAGTGAATGTTTTCTTTGGCGGTTTCTGTTAAATTATACTTACAACAGTAAAAAAAAAGGTATCAGTCAATATTTAAAAAAATTTATAGAAAAATTATAAAAAAAAGATTGGATCTATTGTTACTGACAGCTTTAAAAATCCGGGCAAGGCTCATGATCTTGACGCTTATTTTCTTAACATACCTCGAGCTCTGGGCCTACCCCCGTTACCCGCAGCGTCCGTTGTGGTGTAAAGCAAAGCGAAACGTTGAAGAGCGGAATCTATAATTTAAGCACTAATCCAGCGTTATTTTACACTCTAATCCATGTCTACTCATCTTTGTTTTGTCTTTTTTCAGTATACCTACACAAATTATGAAGGGTTATTATGCGCCGGGAGCTAATCATGTGACCGTGATATTAGAATGACGCTCGGATTGATTACAAGGTCCTATGGCGCTGTCATCGCACCTGACTGGCTCGTAAAACTCATCACCGTTGGGCCAATGCCGCGTGAGAACGTTTACCTCATGTAAAAGCTCGCCTAAGTTTTTTTTTTTTTACATTACGAAATAAATTAGCGAATAAATATGTGTTCGCGAAGTGTGCCAAGCTGATAACACTTGCATTAGCTGCCTGTCTCGGAGCTAGCTCTCGATGAAAACTAAGTGGAAATCAGTGTTTCCGGAATCAAGGTCCTCGCCTCGTTGGCTCGAAGCTCTTTACTCAAAAAATCACTTGGACTGACGGGGCTCGGCATCTTGAAGTGGAACTCTTCATGAATGAGCTGTGGGTGTATTCACGTTGCTTTGAACTTTTGCCACCTTTTAACAACAGAAAAAAAAAACGCACTTAAAAAAACGAAGAGAAAAAAAGCGGGGTGATTTTTTAATTAGATTCGCAGACCTCGTCAATCCTCAACGTAAAAGGTGATGAAACTTTTTACGTTTTTGATTTTTATATTGTCGTCCTAGCACGCGCAGAGACATAAAGTTCCGCGCATATAATAAAAACGACCGAGCTTATTTTCTTGACACTGAACCTGCCAGGATGCCAAACGTCTTCTGCATCCTTGAGAAGACGATCTTTAATGAAAAATGGGTTATAATTTTACGCTTGAGTAGGATAAAAATCCCGACGAGCACAGTCAATGTACAGCCCTCATGACGGACTTCGTAATATAAACCTGCGAAAAATGAGTCAATTATTTTATTTTTTGTTTTGTTGGAGTCGCTCGCTTTTCAGAACAAACGCCATACAATTTGATTTAATGTTAGTAGAATTAAAAAGACGTTTACAACTCCCTGTAATGACGAATTAGAGGGCAGCTCTTGAGGAGGAGGAGGGGAGGGTATGGAGGGGACGGTATGCCCGTCCTCCCCATCCGTACCCTCTCCTCCTTCCTCCTCATCTACTCATCCCGTGCTCCTGACCTCCTCTCCCCCTCTTCCTCCTTCTCCTCCTTCTCCTCAACTCCTTATCCCCTCCTCCTCCCTCTTTCTCCTCCTCCTCCCTCCTCCTCCTCGCCATCCCTCTACACCCTCTTCCTCCTCTCCCTTAGCTCCCCTCCCCCTTTCCCCTTCCCCTCCTCCCCTCGCCTCGTCCTCGTCCTCCTCCACCCCCTCCCCTCCTCGCCTCCTTCCTCCTCCCCTCCTCCACGCGCGGTGCATCATGGGAAATGTCCCATAATGCACCGCGCGGTCCCGCCGACGGCGACGGCGACGCCGCTCAAGCCGGAAACGGGCGCCTAAGAGCTGTGCTCTAAAACACTTTATTGTGGCGAATCATGTAAAAGATAAATTTTGAAAACAATTGTACCCTCATTTTTATGGCGGAAGGGTAATAAAAAATGGAACCAGCTTTCCGAAGTTACCTCCTTATCTGTATGCTCAAGGCTGGCTTTACTTGAACAATGAATCTCGCCATCTCTGCCATCGGGCGAAGCTAATCTGCTGATCGGAGGCACTAATCAGTACATCACCCGCCTTGAAAGCTAAATCGGCAATTATCGCCGCGTCAATCCCAATGCGAGAAAGGTTCAGAGGTCCGAGTTAGGACGTTTACTTGGATTAGTCAGTTATTAGAGTAATTAAACGCTCTTCCGAGAATATTAATGATGAGTTTTGGAACGCATACTGGCTTCCGCGTATAGCTGTTGCAGCCCCGAAAGGCTCTTTGCATTAGAATACGAGAACTGACATCGTATAACGACAATCCCTCGACACTCTTTGGCGTCAGACTTCGAAAACTTTAGTTGTAATCATTGTCGGGGGCATTGTTTCAGCAACTTGAAAATTGGGCTGCAGGCAGAGCTTCTATGCATTTACAACGCACGCGAACGTCTTAGAAATAAATTGTATTCTTTTATGTTTTAGGACATTTTTAGAGCGCAGCTCTTAGGCGCCCGTTTCCAGCTTGAGCGGCGTCGCCGTCGCCGTCACCGTCGGCGTAACCGCGCGGTGCATTATGGGAAATGTCCCATAATGCAACGCGCGGGACTAGAGATGTCACGAGTGACTTCACGAGGGTCACGTGACCTCACGACTGCCGGGTGACGTCACGAGGGTCACGTGATGTCACGAGGGTCACGTGACCTCACTAGGGTCACGTGACGTAACGAGGGTCACGTTACGTCACGTGACCTCACGTCACGCGTCGCATTATAGGAAACGCCCATCCTCTTTCCTCCTCCTCCTCCTAATTTCGCATTACAGAAATTTGTAGACGTCTTTCATTTCTTTTAGTGGAAAGGACAGAGTATTTCGGCAAGCGTTCCAAATAAGAAAAAAAAACAAATGGTAAAGCTTAGTGTCTCGTCAATTAGAGACATGCTTTAAGATTGCGCGTCTCAGAATAACAACAAAACATAGAATTATAAAACTGGTAAGGACCAAAACAAACAAGTTGATTTCATTTTCTGTATTCCGGCCTCAAACACTTTGAACACATTCCTAATTATTGCTTCGGCGAAAACGAAAGCCTTCTTGTCTTCCCGTTTTTTTCATTATTTTTTTTATTGAATTGGAAAAGAAGGCACGCTTTATTTTGTTTGAGTTAGCTGTTTCTGCTTCGACTAAATGTTTGTTCTTCTGATAAGCACATATGTTCTAACTTCGTTTTTTCTTTTAGTCGTCGTTTTGGGTACGTGTATGATACTTTTCAAATAAACGTTCTGTGTTTTGCCTAAATGCAGCTTTAAAAAATACAAATAAATATTTTTTTACGGAAAATTTATCGAATTTAAAGTAAATGGCCGGACGTGATATTGCAAGACGAGTTCTAATTGTTTGAAGCAAGATACTTGAAAAAAATGAGCATAAGTGATTGTTTATTTTTTAGTCATATAGTATGCTACAGATATTAGTTTTACTGATACAGAATACATGGCGCACTTATCGACATGACTCAAGTGAAAGACCCTTGTAGCACCTATTATGACATTAGAAAGGGGGGTGCAACGATCTTAAGATTAAGCGAATTTGCATCTCGACATTTTTACGTTGTTTATCGTGTCCCGGAGGATAGAAAACACATCTCCTTCATTAAAAATGTCGCCATTCCGCTGCAGAATCGCAAAGCACAAGTCGAGCTTTCTCCGCCCCCCCCTCCCTGCAGCCGCAAGTGGCAGCCGAAGTAACTTAGGTGAAAAGCTTACGTTGTCCTTGTTCGGCTCTAAGCTGCATCATAACGCCCGCTAATGTCAGCAGAGAGAAGGAGAAGAAGCGTCCTCCGAGACAGCACATGGAACCTACACGACAGCCCGAATGACGTCACTAGGAGTGCGACCATGTGTTACCCTGAAGACTGGGAGTGAGTTGTGGGATGCCAGAAATGCCAATATTATCTTTTTTTTACAACAACTAGGACACGCAGGCGAAATCGGTTTTCTGTTCTTTACTTCAGAAGTGTCAGAGGGAAACTTCCACAAATTTCTGACCGGAGTCCGGAAATCGTTGCACACCCCCTTTAAAAAGCAAAAAACTAATAGAAGAAAGACGGAGATTCAATTTTCTTGAAAAGAAAGCGCTGCTTTTTTTCGCTCTTACTCAGCGGAATGAATGGGGTAACTTTGAGTATTTGTTTCCCGGCAGGTTGTACGGAATGACTTATATCGCTGAAATGCATTAGAAACAAGTAAAAAGGTTAAAAGATTTCTTACTTCGAGCATGAATACAGGCTTGATCGTATAATTTGTATTCGCTCGATGAAGATTTTTTTATAAAACAAGTATTTTCTTGCCTTAAAGGTTCAGCGGACCGACATAACATTACAATGGAATAATGTTAACCCTCACGTGATAACTTGATATACACGAACTCATCTCTGTTACGTCACGGCGCGGTGGTGGCGCGTCGGTAGCACTTCCGGTCTGGGGCTGTGGGCGGAAGGCCCCATGTGAGGCGTGTATTCCTGCGTTGTTTTGAAAGGAACCTGACGAAAACATGCCTTTTCGTCAAACCGCCGCGACTGGGGCTGTACCAAAAGAGTCGAGAAAGGTTTGAAGATCCAGTTTTCATGTTCCCGGTTCGTCCGAGAACGTGGATATGTGCCGTAAAAATGGTAAACCAGACGCCGCCGGACCACAATTGCTTGGGCAGGAAGCACTTTGGGCTGAATTCACGGATACTCGTGGTCATCAGATTTATTTGTTTTGTTCCAACATGAACGCCGGAAAACCGTCGAGTTATACGGCCCACCTGCGGACTACGTTCAGTGCGTCTTGAAGTTCGAACGGCCGTCTGATCGTTCGAACTGTCGTCTGCTCTTTCAAACGCTTCTGCTTGTCGTCTGCTCTTTTAGACGACACCGGCCCGTAGACCAAATGTTGGCCCGGTACTTGCGATAAGAAGTAAGTGCAGGCCTCAAAAGACTGAAGTTTGAAGGTTGGTAAGCAGGCTCGACGTAAACAGTAGATACAAGGAGATGTGGATTATTGTTACCAGCGGCCATCACCGACTTGTTATGCCTGATTCACTTCGTCCGATTCTGCTTGCGATTTTCAGTATCGACGTCGACCATCTCAGCTACGGTTCACGCTTTCGCAGCCCGAGCGACGTCGCGACTGAAAATTGCGAGCGAAATCTCATCATGTGAATCAGGCTTTAGCGCACATTCTGCGGCGTCCACGCGGAATGAACCGCCGCATGTCAGATTATTCACGCGAAGTTTTGAGGTGTAACGAGCCTCGTTAATTTCGCTGACGCCGCTCATGTAGTTAGACATCGCCAGGAAGACGTAGAATCAACAATTCGAAAGCGATAAAGGGCAGGGGTACTCACACTGACGCCGATAACATCGCATTTCAATGGTTTGTTTATGGGCGACGGCGAGCTTGTTGCTCACACCCCCATCGCGCATGCGCGGCGCCGGTGGTGTCCGCTAGGGGCGCTCCGGGCGCCTCCGGGTGCTCGGGTTTGTTTGTAAACAGGAGTTGGTTTATATATGATAATAAAAAAGTTATCCATCAACATTTTTGTATGGAAATATTAATTGACTTTATTTGAATTATAATATGTCAAACTCTCTTATTAAACATCAAGCTGCTACACGTTTTAGAAAAGAAATTCCAGAGGAAACTAAGTAATAAAATTCACAAATTTCTTTACGGTGGAAATGTTAAACTGTGTCAAGAGCAAAACGTTCTTCGCAAAACGAAAACACATAACCACGTGAAAAATGTTTGTCAACTCCCGGTTTGTAAGACATTCTATCAAAATATTTGATCATAATAATAAAATGAATGAAAAAGTTGAATAAAGTAAAAGTGCGGCTGGGTGTAGATCCGAAAAGCGTTTCACGTCTCCACAGTTTGGCGTCGAGAAAAATGCACTTCTTTCCCTTCATTCATCATGCAGAAGTATGCAAATGACCCGTTCAAGTGCCCAGCCCACAAGCGTCTCCATCAGCCCACGGAATGTTGAGCCCGACCGCAGTTATGGACTATACCCTCCTTTGAAGTGCTAACCCTTTAGGTTTTTTTTTTTCTATTTTTTTATTTTGTGTGATTTTATTCTGTTGCGCGACTGCAGGTCGACCTATTGCGCGAGCACGCTTGCTCCTCTAAATTCCCAGTGTGAAGGCAAATACGCATAACTGGGAAAAAAAAAAGGTAATCATTTTTTACATATTTTATTTCTAAAGTAGAAGTTAATAACATAATTGGCTTTAAAGTAATTAGTCAGTAGTGGTTGATTATTTTATGTGCTAATAAATAAGAAAAAAACAAAGAATTCAGGCTCAATACAAATAAATGACAAGATTATTTATTTCTTTATTTTTTAGAAAGTTTTTATTTTGTTTTCTTAAACCTAACCAAAAAAAACCTTGTTTAACAAAAAAATGTAACTGCTTAAATAGGATGCGTACGTCACAAAATTATCTTCTTCCGAGAAAGAGAAAAACACTTTCACGCAATATTCATATTCCTATATTCACGCGCGGCACAAGTGAGCAATTCCTAAGGAGCCTTTCGTGATCCATGTCTCGAAATACAAGGTATTCCCCCCCAAAGTTATCGTTTTTTTTTTTATTTTGGCGAAAAATATTTTGTTTTGTTGCCGAACGTTTATTTTTGTGCCAAATGTAGCCCTAAGGGTCTGAACCAGATGCCAAATTTTCAAAACCAACCGTTATCTTATTTAAGAGTGATAAGTGATTATGAGAAACCTTTATGAGCTAAATGGCCGGAGTTACAAAATTGAAAATTTTCAGAAATCACAAGTTTTGATTGAGACGACGGTTAGTCCTGAAACTCTGGCACCTGGTTAGGACCACTAAAGCTATATTTTGGGCGGATAGTGAACGTTCAGCAATGTTTATATTTAATTTTGCGCTTAAAAAAACAGAAACAAAAATATAAAGCTTTCGGGGAGACATGCTTTAGAAAACATCTTTTGAACTCGCTCCTAACTTAAAATTAATCTCGCTGCTTAAGGGGCACTGACACCCCAAAGGACGTATAGTTCTCACCCGCATGCGCGCGCCCTTTTATTTTCGCCGCCATTCTCTCCCTCTTCTCATGTTCTCGCTTCTTTTTATTTGGGACGTAACACAACATAAAATTTAGAAGGTTTGTAAGCGACATTTCTATTTTATTTATTGACGGCCTTCGTAAAACATATTTTTAAGGCAATTCCGAACGCACTACGCCCCCTTCTTTTGAAATGTTGAAAATCTGAATCCGGAAATAATGTGGCCTCCGGGCTTTTGATCAGCCCTCGAAAAACATGGCGGCGCTCGGCAGATGTACCACTGAGGATGATCGGTGAGTCTGGGAATCGGACGAAGTTCTTTTATTTAGGTGCCCGACGACCTCTCAGACTTCGAAAAGGGAAATCGTCAAACGGTTCAAACAACTGAGTTTGGTGTCTGTGTGTATCGTAGTTTCGGTTGTTACTCCACAGGGGCAGCCTTTCACGCGAGAACAGGCGCGACATGGCCCCTCACGTCGCTCTCAAAAGTCCACTGCGCGTCCTCCTGGACCTCACACCGTTTAAAAAAAGAAAATGGGTTCGCCGAAAGTGCTCTAAAAGTGCTTAAAGCTCTAAAGTGAAGCGTCGGCTGCTCACAGCGATAGGCGGCACGCTGAGAGAAGCGCGGTTGACCGCGGGACGCGGGAGAACACGACACTTCGGGTCGGGACGGTTTGAAAGCGCGAGAGAAACTCAAGTTGCAGGACGACTCAATCTTTGACGTCACTGCACTGGCGTGGATCGCGCAGAAACTTCAAATTCGGCTTTTGGAAATTTTTTTTTACTTCACAAATACTGAGTTCTCAAGCTTCGAATTCTGAGGTAATGTCCAGGCATCGTTTTCAAAGGTTTCGGATAATAAAAAAACGGGAAAAATGATTTCGACATGTCACTGCACCCTTAAATAGGAGGTGAATTACATTTTCAGGAAATGGTCATTTTGAAACGTTACTAAAGCTGTTTTTTTGTTTAAATTTCAGTGTTTTTTAAGGCGATCCGAAGTAGGTAAAGACTCGTTTAAGGGTCTTGTTAACCCAGCTATGAAATACTATAAAGTTACCTGCGCACTTTAAAAAAAGGTGTAATGAAGAGGCGGTTTTACCTTATGCTAATATTTATCTTTTGAGAAAACGTTTACTTCTAACCTATTTAGGGCATGACGTTACAAATACAGTCAAACCCCTTTATAACGAACAGCAGGAAACGCTACGAACAGTTCGATATAGCAAGTGGTTCGATATAGCAAAACTATTTACAACGAACTTCCACGATGAGTTCGTTATACACGGGTGCTATTGAACCCGTTGCTATTAACACGTTGCTCTTGAATCTAAAATGCGATAGGCTTATTGCCTCTCGGGGCGTGGCGTATCAAGCCCCAAGTTAGCGCGCAAGCTGAAGAGGGGGGAAGCGTTTTTTTTCTTTTTGCTTTTGGTCAAACTAAAGTGACATTAGGTCAAACAGGGCGCGAGGGGTGAGGAGGCGAGAGCTTCCCTTTCTTTCTTATCTCTTCGCTTCCGCCTTGGAACAAAGCGCTAAAAAATTGTTGTTTGTTCTTTGTGCATGCGTGCAGTTTTTTTTTTTAACTTATCTTCTTTTTTAATCACTTCTCTTCGTAAGCAACCGCTTTGCGCTGAATGGTTTTTGTGTGTGTGTGCGTGTGCCTTTCCGGAATCGGATTTCTTCGCTAATTTTTGTTCGCAGCTTGAGCTTTTGGAATTTTCTTTCTTTCCTACTTTTTTGGGGGGAAGGAACGGGCTAGGAGACGATTGTTTGCACGTTTTGGAAGCCTTCCTGGGGGGAAAATGTTCGATATAGCCAATATGTTGTTCGTTATAGAAAGTACTTTTTACATGCATTTTTATTTAAATTTTCCGTGAGTTCGATATCGACAATAATTCGCTGTACGTGGGTTCGTTCTAAACGGGTTTCACTGTAACACCAAACGTTGCCTCGTAGAAAATTATATATAAAGAATTGAAAACTCAAGGTGATATAATCAGAATAAATTGATGGCCAATTTCAAGAAGGTTTGGTCGAGATAGAGGGGAGAACAGCTAATGATTTACAGAGTTTTCAGCTGTACACTTTGTCAGGTTAATGGGTGTATACGTAAACATGTATCATGTGCTATTACATTTGGCCTTCAAAACTTCTCGTATATTTATCTCTTTATTGCCTTTTAATGGACCTGTGAACCTCTTCGGTATGCGCGTAACCCTGTTTAAAAGCGACCTTACTCTCTGAGCTGAACAAAACCAAACAAACAAACATCTACTGCAGAATATTCGTGTTTCATTTTATACATTGTGAATGGATATTCCTCAGAGGTCATTCTGCTTTTTGAGTAGAGGTTCTAGGATCTGCCGCAGCCTACTCAAGCTTTCTTGAAATAACAACGCAGGGCAAGAAAGTGTTAAGGGTGGAAGCTGAGCAAGTTGGTTCACAACTTTTGAAATTACCAGCTGAACAGAAAATAATAAACACAGACATAAATAATTATACATTCACACCGCTGGACTAGCAAGCATTTAATAACGCTACTTCTTTCTTCTCTCTTAGCTATCAGAAGGAAGGTAATTTTCATCTATTTTCTTCATCATCTTTTTCAAAGTTGCGCTCCTGTGGAGCCAAGCAAGAATATTATCTTCTTGGGGTGCAGTACAATGGAGGGGGCACTAACAGATTTTATCGAGGAAAAGTGGGACAAATGTGTTTGTGCCCCTCCATTGTACTGCACCCCAAGTAGACAGTATTCTTGCGAGGGTCCACAAAAGCGCGACTTTGAAAAGATTAACAAGGAAGAAAAAAGATAAAAAGCAGCTTCATTCCGATAGCTAAGAGATAAGAAAGAACTGGCTAAATGGTTCTAGTTTACCGGTGTGGATGTATAATTATTTTGTGTTTTTTAATGCGAAAGCATTAACTTTCCCATGGAGCGAACCGGCATTATCAGCTTATGAAGCGAGCCAAGCGACAGCTAAACTCGCCTGTGCCAATGGAGCGAAGCCTGGCGGCTGTAGCAGCGATCTGATGGATAGGCTCCCATTGGCTGGCGCGCGCCATAGTTTCGAGGAACGAGGCTCCCATTGGCTCTCGCGCAGGGTAGTTCCAAGGGAACGCCACCAGAGAAGCCCTCTCCATGACGGCGCAGCGGCTGGCCGCCGAGCCAGCAGAGCCTGCACGGGCCGACTCCCGAGTGGCTGCACGGCCGAGCTCAGCGCGGCCACTTCACGAGAGTGCTCGCTCGGCCGTCGGGAGGCGGAAGCGGATCGCGATTCAAGGCGTCTCAGGTGGCAAGACGTTGAGGCCCTTCGACAGTGGGAGGAGGGAGCAGTACGTCCCAGGTGGCATGGTTTCTGTATTCACAAATCATAAGAAGTACTTAGGTGACCTCAGACCTTTTCTTGGTTATGTTCAGCTGGTAATTTCAAATGCAAGAAAGTGATTTTCGCCATTTTTGGATGTCAGTCGGAATACACGGGTTGAAGTATTTTGTCAGAAATAAACAATTTTAATCTCGTAATAGCTGTAAAAACAATCCCGAAAATTAAGTTACAAAAAACTTTGATGTCATCAATAAAATCAAATGACGCAAAAAAACAATGACTGCTGGGAATACATGCATATTTGCATGCATGGCAACATCATACCCTTTGCATGGGAAAGCCATCCTAGACCTGTATATTGACTCGGATACTTTTATATAGAATAGTGTGTGTGTGTCTTCTTTTTATCATATACAGATTTAAAAAAAAAAGAGTCATGCAAGCTACACAAATGCGGTTTGTGCAGGTGAGATATACGGCCTGGTGGACATTATGTTGAAGAGAGAATGCAACTAAAAGATGACTAATTAACAAACATCTCATTATTTATTTTGAAGCAGCCCGAGTCTGGGGAATGCCAAAGTTGACACCAAAAGAACAGAACAGGAACGTCTCACTCGCACAGCCCGCACTCTGTAAGACTTTTACGTTTTTTTAAATCTATATTATATAAACAAAACAAAAAACCTGTTATATGCATATAAACGGTTTCCTCTTTGTTAAGAACGCATATCCGGCGTTGCAGAGTTGTGTTGCGATGCATACAATAAAAGCAAATGAAACAAACTAACCGAAAATAAAATATTAAAAAACGCACAAATAAAGACGAAAGTAAACAAATTACGACTAATCATTCTGAAAGACAAATTACCGATGCCCCGATTCACAGAACGCCTGATGTCGCAACTCAGAAATTAGCCCACCCTCCCCAAGAAAAGATCCCGCATAAACGGGACAAACAGATAGAACGGACCAAGTGGCGTCATTAATTTGGGGATTGGATCCACCAGCGTCTGCGACAATTGGTTTTAGCCTTTTTCTTTCCTTTAACCCGCTTATAAGCCGCACACGTCCTGAGCGTCACCGGCGGTGCCATTACGGTCGACCAATACCACTTAGAAGACAAGGCCCGCCCATGACGTCATCGTTAGTAGACCTCCGACCCGACCCCAAGCGGTAAACACATTGAAGCTCGACGACAGTACGCAGAAGAGCAGCAGGCGCGTCTGTCTTGGCGTCGCCGCCTGCCGCCGGAGACGCTGACGCAAGCTATAGGCGGCTCTGCGTGGGTCCGCTAGTGATGACGTTGGAGGGGCAGAGGCGGAGGCCTTCTCTTCTACGTGCCATTGCGGTCTACTCGACTGGGTTTTTTGTTTGCCCCAAGATCGATTCCCGAGGCGACGCTCCGTCGAGTCGACGTGTCGCCCGCACCCCGCGCTGGGAGTCGATTCGAGTTCGCGTATGTCACCGCTCTGGCGCGTTAACAAGCCGCACTTTCTGAGCTCCGTAACGATTTGGATGGCATGGTGAATCTTCTTCGTCGTCTTCGTCCTCGAGAAACGTGCCCGGGGCACAAAAGGAGGCGGGCTTTCAGGCATAATCTGCCATTTTGAACGCGTACCGTGGAATAGCAAAATCAAAAGTGTTAACGCCATTAATTTCCCAGTGGCACAGTTTTGTACTTCTATTTCTGTATATTGATGAAGAAGTCAGTTGAAGCCTGACTCACCATAAGCGTGCCCTTTAATTGTGTTCTTGTAAGGGTTAAATCTTAATGGTAATGTTTTCAACAGAAACTAAGAAAAGGGGTTTCAATATTTTTCGCAAAAATTGAGCACAATGTAAGTATTAGTCTCATAGCGTGATTAGTAACAACACCTGTCTGTCTGAATGACGTTTGACAAGTTTTCAAGTTCGAGTGTCTTAAAATTAAGAAAATATTTTTTCCCAGATATTAAGGTAAAATAATAAAACGGATTCCCTACATAGGCGTCTGTTTTATTTATTACAGAATTTAGCAGATTATACTCAAACAAATCAGCAGACATACTCAAAAACATGAGGTAAATGAGAAAGTAAAAATCACCCACTAATATATTATACAGATAAGGAAAAGAAAAAAAAACGCGTGCTCCTAAACACATTACAAAACACAAAACACAAATTGTACTCATATCCTTCAATGTTTATAAATTATCCACCCCCAACGATGAAGTAACAAAAAAAAGTCATTTGAACCACTACTCACACCAATCCAGTGACCGAGTAAAGGTGAGAACCAGGCTGCAATTTCAGTGGCTCGTTTGGATTCGCACTGGTGCGTTTGCTTCCGACACCGCTCGTTATCGATTCAGGCAAACTCATTAGGCGCAGAGGACCGCGAAGAACAGAGGAGACCGACGTCAGAGCTGCCGAGAGCTTCTCGCTCCAAAGTGGCTGTTTGGGAACAGATTGCCGTGAAGCCGCAGCGCTGGAACATTTGTTTACGCTGAGGGACCTTGTGAACCACGACCTCCTCTTCTACCTCCGGTCGCCGCTGCCCCCGCAAGCGAATTGCTCAAAGGTCACCGTTTTCTGATTGGCTATGGTCCTCAGTGCTTTCAGCAAAGATGCTCGGGATCTAGGTATGTGAACGTAGGTATATATTCTTATAATTATCTTCAGGAATCGTGGGTTGTTGGTGATGTCCCTACACATCAACAAGAAATAGTGACATTTCTCTACCTAAGCAGGTGGCGTTTTCAATATATACTGACGCAAATGAAGCGAGAGTCACGCCAGACACTGCAAAATCGCGAAGAGTTGTACCTGACTTTGCGATAACTAGTGCCTGTAGGGCCTCTCTTCTCATTTTCGCCAGTATTCACGGTCACAGCTTAGGCCACTTGTAAAAGTGGTGAAACGTCTGTATTTTTGTTGATGTCATCGTTATGTTAAGCGGGAGTAAACATTTTCAATGGAGACCTTTTCCGGCTTTTTGACATTTTTGCGGATATTGTTAATTTCATTCTATTAATCTGTCTATTTCACTTCCGAAATGACTTAGCTTGAATGCATCATCCGTGGTCAACAGCTGATTAAAATGTATGGCCCGGTGTTATTCTACACATTAATAATGTACCTTTGCAGAATAAACGTGCTGAAACAATACGATGCGGCGCAGTTTTCCACGTCTGTGGCCCCTCACGCTCTATTATTTCTCAATGTGTCAAATAGTCCAAGGTGTGGTACCTGAACTTCGCAAACTATCCTTACTTCGGAAAACACCTGTTTTCAAAAACTGGCGGCTATGCCAAGGAATCGTGGAAGACTGTTTCAGCTCATATTGTTCACGAGGTAATCAGTCGACTACAGCCTTTCGAGAGCTCGAAGTGAAAGGGTTCGTAATGAGAGTCTCCGTGACCCCGGGAAAAAAATGGCCCCAAGTGGAATGCAGGAAACAATTGTCCCTAAGGGGTAATAACATATATTTCACGTGAAATTAATTTTGACATGAAAGACGCAAATATTTCAAAATTTTGCAATCTTGGAAATGTCTACAACACAGTAATAACATTCTGGCTTGAAATGTTGTAATAATGTTTTTTCTTCAAACAAAAAAGAAAACAAAAACGAACAAACAAGAAAGATGCACTTCGGCACGCTGGCGGGAAGCATGGAAATATGAAGCTTGAAAGCATTGCCGGTCACAGCCCAGAGCCATCCAAGAGTGTCGGAGGCCATCGACGCCT